>WEIU01000629.1:158134-171006 GCA_013389925.1 Aegithalos caudatus | reverse complement strand
CGCAGTCACCGGCCCGGCCGTGGGGCCGTGTCCGTGCTCCCCGTGCAGCTGCTCGGCTCCGGGGCTCCAACCCACCGGGTAGAGATCTCACAGTAAAAATCGTCCTCCTGCGCCTGTGCGCTCTCTGGGGTTGGCCGCGGTCTGCGCGTTGTCGTCCTACATAAACAGCGTTTGGAGAAAATGTAAATCAAGTATATAATGGAGAGTGTTTCTTGTTGATATGAGATACTTGATAAACTTTGAGCAGATTTCTCTGCTTCTAGTTTTACATTTCCCAGGTTTTGCCTCTCGGTACCTTAGCGATAGAGGTCGCATTTTAGCCTAGAATTAACTGCAATTTTTCGTTTTGGCAGGGCCAGTCATTTAGATTTTCGTTTCTTGAAAAGACTGCTGTTTTTAATTCTGTGCAAAAGTAGGCACAAGAATCTGACCAGTTTGAAATCTGTTTTGTTTTGGTGGTGTTTTTTATTGCTGTCCACTGCGTTAAGGGCACGTAAAGCTGCTTTTAATAGTGTTGTGTTACAACCCCAGCTGGCAGCAAAGCACCACACAGCTCAGCGGGGTGGGGCGAAGTGAATGGGCACGGTAAAAATGAGAAAACTTGTGGGATGAGGTAAGAGCAGTTAATAATTGGAATGAGAATAAATCGTAATGAAAAGAGGAAAGAGAAACAGTGCCCAAGAAAACCAAGTAAGGCAAATGAAAGGAATTACTCACCAAGAACTGATGGATCCCCAGGATCCCTTTTCCTCCTGGTTTCATTTTCCTCATGGTTTCTTGTCCATGCTTGAGCATGACACCATGTGGTCTGGAATAGCCTCTGGGTCAGTTAGGGTCAGCTGTCCTGGCTGTGTCCCCTCCCAACCCTGTGCACCCTCAGTCTCCTTGCCGCTGGGGCGACGTGAGGCAGAAAAGGCCTTGACTGTGCAAGCCCTGCTCAGCAATAAGGAAAACATCCCTGCGTTGTCAGCAGCACAAATATAAAACAAATCCCCATACCAGCTACTGTGAAGAAAATTAACTCTCCCCCAGCCCAAACTAGCACAAAGATCTTTCATTTTTTTAAATTGAAGCCATTTCATCCTTTGCTGACAATAATAAAATATTCATCCTCTGTTTTTTAGATCCTTTGCATATTTTACAATTAAAGACAGACTTCCCCAGATCCTCACAAGAGTTATTGATACTTTGCATCGACATAAAAATGAATTTTTTGAAGAGCATGGTGAGGTAAGAGTAAGGTCCCTTTTTTCCCAGATGTTTATTCCCCTTCTAGCCCTTGAGACCCTTTCTCTGCCTTGTTTTCCCTGGTGAGACTTGTCTTAATCCTTTTGTCTGATTTTTAAAAAAAAATAATTTCTTTCTAGTAGCTATTTTTGAATAGTTCTGTAACACACCTTTCTGTCTCACCTTTTCCCTCTCATATGTCATTTCTGCAACTGCATCACATATTTGGGTTTTTTGTGTTAATGCAGTGTTTGATAGACAGTAACACCTTCTGAACATGACAGTGATTCAACACTCTCTTCACCTCTAATAAGCAAAAAGTCCAATCTAAAAAGAAGTTCCATATGGAATTCATTTTAAGATCTTGGATCTGAAATGAGCTTTATTCACCAAAATATATTTTGTTGAATCAAGCTGTGATTAGTCAGGGACTCTCCTATGGCAATTAAAACATCACACATTCCATGAACAGTTGATCTGTGTCTCTACAGGAATAAACATACAGAATAGGAACTTTTGTTCTCCACTTTTTCCAGAAGGGTGTGGAAGCAGAGAAGAGAGCTATATCTTTCCTCTCCAAACTGCGGAATGAGCTGCAAACAGACAAGCCAGTGACCCCTCTGGAAGATGAGTTGCCTGATGCTGTGCTCTGGAACCAATACTTGGACTACCAACGGAATCTACCAAATGGAAATGGAGAACCAAGTTGGTTTCAGTCCCCTTGGCTGTATGTAGAGTGTTACATGTATCGAAGAATCCATGCAGCATTAGCACAGAAGTAAGTATTCACTGGCTTGGTATACTACTTCACAAAATATTGCTCTTTCCCCTTTTTATTTTGGGAAAAAGAAAGACAGGTTAGGAGTAAGATAAAGGAAGATCTTAAGCTTTTACCATGTTCTATTTTCCTCATCTTGCACCTCAGATTTAAAATTAATACCTTCTTACATTCAGCAGAATTTGAAGCTTATTAATTTTTTAATATGCTTCAGTTTTGGTGAGTTGGTCTGCATGAAAACTCTTGAGCTTGACTGTGTAGCTTGACCTTGCAGACTAATGTGAATTGAGATAAGAAAATCATGTAGCATTTATACAAGGTTTGTTGGTCTAGATTTTTCTCTTAAGCCTTAAACACAGAATATGAGAGCCAGAAATCTGTTGAGAATTGTAACTTGTTTTGCTGCTTGCAGTCTGAAGTTACCATTTGAGACCTGTTTCTACAGTACATGGACTAACTACATGAACTGCGTACAGTAGTAGACCCATCTTAAGCAGCCCCGTGGTTCATTCTACACCAGCTTCTTCATTACAGCAGTACTTGCAGACCCATGTGTTGCACCGAACTTTGGGAGCTGATACTGGTTAAAAATAACTGGGCAGGAAAACCTTGTTGTGCTGGTACCATGGAGATGTGCCAGTGCAACGTCATGGGGTAGGAATGAACAGTTTAAGATTCTGTTGCTGCCAAAAAAATTTGAAAGCTCCATGAGTACTGGATTTACCCTTTGTGTTGGGGAGATGCAAACACGGTAATGGGATCCAGTTTCTACTGGTGTGGTGTGTAATTTGAACTCTTTTACCAAAAGCTTCAAATATGAGGTTGATCTGCTGGATTGCACTTTAAAAGCTGAGCAGATACTTTTCATTATTAACTTCTAAGTTTCTTGGTCTCCATTATTTAGTTGCTCTTAAGCATATGCTTGGATGGAAGTTCAATCATTTGTTGAAAGGTTGTTGTGCAAATATGTCTCATAATAGACTGGTCTATAATTTTTTATATTACAACATTCTCATCTGTCATGGTAATTTTCCAAAATCCTAGTAAAGACTTTCATAGGAATAACTTCCTATTACTGGAAGAGAAATTGGTATGGAAAGTATACTCCAGCACACACAATCACGTTTAAAATCGGGCCAACTTTTCTTAACTTTAGTTCATTGTGTGTTACAGTTTTAATTCTCTTGTCTGAAGATTGGAGTTAAAAATGCTCACTGTATGTGCAGTTCCCAGAGTTGCTGGGGTTGAATCCTTGTTCACTCTCAGAATATATTGCTATATAAAAATTCCTTGCATAGTGTCTGTTTTAGCAAGATGCAGTATTAGGCTGTTATGGAGTTCTGTGAAAATCCAGTATGACAAGGGCCTGTAGTACAGTCTAAAAAAACCTCTAAGCTCCCTTTGCATGTGCTGTAATGAGGAATGTGGGAAGTACGTCAACATATTTTTTCTTCTCTTTTTAGCCCACCTATCGACAACTTTGATGTATTTAAGGAAGGAAAGGCTCAAAATTTCTTTGAATCCCAAGAAGCTGTTATTGCCTTATGCACTTACTTCCAGGAACTTCTTAAGAACATCAAGGATCTAGATGAAAAGCAACTTCAGGAGGAACTTCTTAAGCTATTGCAGGTAAACTGATAGTGCTTAACACAGGAATTGAATCTATATCTCCTATGAAACAAACAAGAATTTGAGGTTATAAAGAATCTGAACTTTATATGTAAATTCAAATACAGATTTTTTGTTTGCAGAAGTTTGATGAAATCCTGCTAGCTGTACTGTATTGCTGCTATTTTGAAAATATTTATATTTTGGGTACTTTTATTAAGTGTGACACTTTTTTATTAACTGCTGGTCTTCACTGTGTGAATGAAAAGCAGTAACTCTCCAACATTTTAAGTCTAATTGCAGATGATCTTTTTGATACTTAGGTATAATTTCTAAAAACAAGATCTTAAAACATTAATTTTGGTTGGCACTTTAAATGTTTTTAGACTTCTTTGGAGAAAAATTAAAAGTCAGTCTGGGTCAGAAGTGATTTAAAAGCTTAAGAACAACATTATTCTTGGAATATAGTGCCTTTGGGTAGAAAGCCCAAAGTATTGTAGGATTACAAAGAAGTCCATTAGCTGGCAAGTGTACACCAAGTATCTGATGAATCTTTACAAAGGGCTCATTAGTGAGTACTTAAAATACATATAACTAAAATACTTATTTGGCTGCATGTAATAAAAAAAATTAATCTGCTTTTATTTTTTTTTTTTAATGTTACCACTGATATTTTTTGGAATTGCAGTATGGAGAATATTTCTGTTTTGAGCTTTGTGATCAATGTGGTTATGTTGATCTAAATCTTCCATCTTTGTCACTTCTAATGCCTGTGTAAATACAGAGCTTTGCTTGGTTTCTTCCACAAAATCTTGTCTATGTTGAGATACCTGTACAAGAAGTTGAGTTTTATTAAAGCTTGGAAGAATACGTGGAGTTAGAACCTTTATTATCTAAAACAAAAGCAAGGGAACAAAATCTTCGGTGTATGTGCAGTTGAGACTCTTAACTGCAGTGAGACTTAGTAAACATTTGGTGTTTTTTCTTTTTCCTTCTAGGTGTCATTGTGGGGCAATAAGTGTGACCTTTCTTTTTCAGCTGGTGAAGACAGCTCTCAGAAATCTAGTCCCTTGCAATCTCTAGAGAGCATGGTACCTTACATCTTAGTGAATGATATGGAAAAGGTTTGGTCACTACTTGTAAATGCCAAAAAAAATAGAACAGAAAGAAGTAATGTTAGAGTTGACATAATCCTGGATAATGCTGGATTTGAACTTGTAAGTGATCTTGTGTTGGCTGATTTCTTGTTATCGTCAAAGCTAGCTGATGAAGTCTATTTTCACGGAAAAAGTATTCCATGGTATGTATCAGATACCACAAAGCATGATTTTAACTGGACTATTAAACAACTGGGGTCAGCTAATCACATGTGGATGTCTAGATGTGGGATAAACTGGGAAGGCAATTTGAAAAGGGGAATTTGGGTTTTCCGTGACCACATGTTTTGGACTTTACCACATGATTTTTCCAGTATGAGTGAAGTTGCTCCTGACTTGTATGCTGAGCTACAGAAGTCAAACTTGCTTCTTTTCAAAGGTGATCTAAACTATAGAAAATTGACAGGAGATAGAAAATGGGAGTACAGTGTCCCATTTCATCAAGCCTTGAATAAGTTTCATCCTGCGCCTCTCTGTAGTTTGAGAACACTGAAATCTGACACTCAGGTTGGCCTGAAACCTGGACAAGGTGAGCAGATTCAGGCTTCTGAACCTGAGTGGATGGTAAGTGGAAAATACGGGGTAGTTCAGTTTGATGCTGGTCTCTAGTTAAAGGATTTGAAATTTTCTGTAAGAGAGATTAAGTCTGACTTTAATAATTACTTTCTCTGTTCCATGCTTGGATTGAGTAAAGATTCTTTTTTGTTTGCGCTTTTTCCTCCCAAGTGACTTATTTTTGTCCTGTGAAAGACTTTATTGTTGTGCAAAAATTTATCAACTGTCTTTGTATATGTAAATCTGCATTTCGATACATTTTGTTTTCCTAATGTCCAATGTCAGCAGATCTTTAAAATTAATATTTAGTTGTCCATAAAATTGTTTCCTCATCAGTGGGTATGAGTTTAATGAGTGAAAGCTTAACAAGTGAAAAATTTGCTTCAGAAACAATTTCCCCAATGCCACGTTAGCATGAATTTACTTCCTTCAGAATAATTTGTGCTCCATGTAATTTCATACATCGCAGGAAAAGTTAGTATTTTAGAGAATTCAGAAATTAATCACAGACAGATCCTTTTGATGTTTTGCGTATAGTTTGCATTACATTAAGTGATAAGCTATTGGGTGACAGCTTGTAAATATTAATGTAGAATTGGAAGTTGAATTTCAATTTTAAAGCACAATTGAATGTTCAGTGAGTTTGCCTGTGGGAGAGTTGTCCCATCTGGTAGGAAGATTAGTGTAAGAAAGGACAATCCCATTTTAAGACTATTGAAGATACTGTTTATTTAAAAAGCTCTACCAAAAAAGAAACACACAGAAAAACCTCCCCAAACAAAAAAATTAATGTAACCCAAGCAGTTACATTAACTGGATTTTAGATTTAATGCAGACTTGATCCGCAGATGGCCTGTCAATAGTGTACGTGTGAGGTTCAAGCACTGCTGCTTCCTTCTGTTGTGGTAATTCTCTTTATTTTTCAAATATATTTGTTTGGGGGGTTTTGTTTGGTTAGTTGTTTTTTTTTTTTTGAAGGATGCCTTAATTTTCAGGGAGGATATACAACCCCATTTGCACTGAGAAGTACAGGGTAGAGAAGCATATGCGAGCATATGCCATACAGGTTCCTGGTAACTGGAGTTGTTGGGTGCCCATTTCTGTTCTTCTGCCCTGGTCTCAAAAGTTGCTGCTTGTTATGCTCATACAACAGAGATCTCTACAGTGGATAAATATGTTCCAAATGCTGATGACTTTGATTATTTATTTGTGTTTGTTTTGTTCTTAAATCTGAAAGGGTATTTTAAGGTTCCAAGGTCAAGTATTCAAAAACAAAACTGCAAGGAATTTCATGACGCAGTTGAAGGGAGAGTTACAATTTTGAGACCTGGGTTTACTGCTCTCATCTCCTTTGTAATTTTGGCTTAGTACTCCTGCAGGGTGAATTCATCCTCATCTTTAGGCACCTGATTGAAATTAGAAACCCAGTCAGGAAAGCTGAAGGTCAGACTACTGAAGGTTTGTCTGACTGGAGAGAGCCCAGCAGCACTCCAGCTTGGTGCTTTGATCAAATATGTAAATGACACAATAAATCTGTGCACTGGAGCCTCAGTGTTTCATCTTTGAAAATGCTGTTAACTTGTTTCAAGTGCACTTTGAAGCAACAACTTTGGGTCAAGAACATAGAGATGGAAGTTGTGGAATATGTGGAATGAGAACATCATACCTTGTCAGAGAGACAAAAGGAATTGGGGATGAAGTCTGCTTTGCCTGCACTCAGATTGTTTATAAGGTGCTGACTTAATTTGCTGGAGAGGTTTAAAAGTGTATAATGGACAAGAAGAAAAAGTCACTGTTGAGGCCACCCTTGACAAATAGATTTGCCTCTTACACAATCCTTACACATGCTGAGAAACTTGATTTAGTTTTTTACTGATTGTTAATGTGTCCCTGTGCCCAGGTTGCTTTCAGGCTGTTACTTCTGGGAACTCACAATGCAGATTGGGGAAAATAAATAGTATGAAGTTATGATAAATACAGTCCTACAAAATACAAAATCAATTAGGAGATGCAGCCGTATTTGCTCAGTATTACTGAATTATGAAGAATACTACAGGACATGTAATTCCTAGCTTAGCATGTGAATGCTAATGTATGACATGATGTCATGAAAAAAATAATTCTATTCTCCAGCTGATTAAAAATGCACTTTCCATCTTTTGCCCCTTACAAAGAGAAGTTTATGTGGTGATACACAGCGTGACTATGTGGCTGTGTAAGGAATGCACAGCCAAAACTTCCAAATGCTTGACTTCTGTAGCTGTAATTGCAAAGTGCTATCTCTAGGCAGAACTGAATATGCAGCATACTTTTATGTTTGTTGGCTACATTTTTGTAAAATTATGATTGATTGTATGAAAAAAAGAAAAAATAACATCAATGTTGCTGTAAATGCAGTGATACAGTCCCCCATGACACAACAAAGTTTTGAAGACATATTCCAATGTGGCAGAGTGCTCTGCTGATGGATTTGCTACAGTTTACTTAAAAATGGGAAATGCTTTTGTAGCTATTCAGTGTTAATTACTTTTTATAGCACAGCATCATGAAATGGCAGCATGAACCTATTGCATTTCGGTGGAATTTAAAAACATAACCTCAAGCATGTGTTAGAACAATAGCATGTGCTGTAATATAACATTTTTTTAACTTGAGTATTTAAGAAGTTCCTTTGATTTTCATTTCATACGCCATTTAAATATTTATGGCAAAAGCCAAAGGCATTTTCAGTAATTCTGAGGACCACAACAAAAAGAAGTTTTTTACTTTTATTTTTGTTTTCTACCTTTTGAATACCTGTATTTATAAGTCAGGTGCATCATTTGTGATGATGACTTTCATTGCTGATGAGATAGGAGGAAAGTAATGTCACAGGCACAGTGAAAGGCAGTACAAACATCTGAATAGTTGATAAGTTACCGTGTAAGATAGCTACAATAATTTCTTATGTATATAAGGTTTCTTAAATTGATATGGAAAATAAGTTGATTGTATGACTAGAAGCTTGTAAGAACATTGAAATAAATGACATAATATTGTGCAAGTCAGACATGTTATGCTAGTTCAGTGGCTGGGGAAGACGACTTAAAATAATTCAGGTCTTAGGTCCTGATTTTTTTTTTTGAAACAGATTTTATGCATAAACCTGTAAAGCATATTCAGTGAGGTTTTGAAAGATACAGATGCAAGAGATAGGTACCATAAAATGTTCTTCTATAACAAGACAGGGCAATAAAATGGAAATTTCTAATTTTTACTCTACTTTTACTCCTGTTAAAATTTCAAAACCTTAAAAACTCTTGAGAATCTCTTAAATGTATCTGGTAACTACTTAGTAAGGTTGGTGCAGCTGATGGTGTCATTTCTAGAATCATTTCTAGAACTGATAAGTGCTCCATATGTTCTCAGCGGAAATGGGAATATTTTGGCGTTACTCTTGCTATAACTAAAATATTTCTAAAACACTTTGGTTTACACACCTTGCTGATGTCCCATAAACCCTAACTGTTGTTGTTGAAATAGTTTCTTTGAAGTTCATAGTGTTATTTGCATTCATGGTTAACAACTTGTTCCATGTGAACATTTATCTCCTGTGCTGTCAAACAGCATAGGAAAAAAGTTTACTCTGTTGCTTGAAAATGAAATGGTTTTAATCCAAAAAGAAACTCTTAATTGTGTCTAAAATAAAAATTCCAAAATGGAATCTTGTACAGAAGTGTTGGATTTTTCTCACTAAAGTTTGTTTGTTTACCAGCTTTCTACTTACCCAAAATTACAGAACAAAAGCTTGTAATTATTTTTATTTAAAGCAAAATGTAAGTTGAAATTCATCTAACATTTATCAAAGGATTTTAAAATAAATCTGAGAATGTGCTGGTTAAAGTGGTCTTTTTCTTTCTTTTCCATATGCTAGTGGCAGAACACATGTGACGAAAAACATCTTGTAACATGGACTGTTTATATTTTCTTGTTTGCTTCTGGGTGGTTTTTTTCCCTAAAAAAGGTTTTGAATACTTCTGTACATTTTTATTCGTGCTGATATACTTCTAACAAATAAAGAGTCCACTTTCATGTATTTTTACATGAATTAAGAATTAGCTTACAGAGATGAATCCACATTCTGCCTCAGCTTTGCAGTTGTGAATTCTGCAGACATGTTGGGAGAGGGGTTTTCATTTACAGTGTTTTTTTGAGGTTTAGCTCCTCTGTTTTTTTTTCCACTGTGAAAGAAATATAAATTGTCCTCTTATGATAACTTAGAGTGAATAAACATATTCAGTACTTGTGTGCTGCTTCTGTTCTATCATTTTTCAGTAAATGATGTAATCATAATCTTTCAAAAAAATTTTCATCCTCGTAGAAATTTATTTTTCCTGGGATTCCACTTCTTCCAAGTTTAATGAAGTAAAAGATTAAAAGCTGAGGTAAGATATATCAAGATGTATACTATGGGCTTTTTTATTTGCTTTCTTAATATTAGCTAATTGATTAGTCTCACACTACCATGGTAAGGCTGATGCTTTCCGAATGACTCTAATTGATGAAAGGTCTGATGATGCATTTCATGCAGTTGCATTTGGAATAGGTTTCATCTCTTGCCTCCCACTTACCCCAAAAATGCCATTAATTATCACAGGTCAGGAAATGCACTGAGTTCTGGTCCTAAATGGTTTATATACACAATTGTTAATTCTAGTCTAGGATCTGTGTAAAAGGCTGAACCATTCCAGGAAAAAGGGTTAGGGTCCAGGAGTGCTCCCTCAAGCTAGCTGAAGGGTCTTTCCACCTACTTTTCCTTCTGTCCAGTGACTCTTGTGTTAGCTCTGTAGTGGTCCTATCTCCACTCAGTGAGTATGTGTGTCCCTGGGCTCAGGTGGGGGAGTTAGGAGACAGGTGAATTCCTCCAGAGAAGGACATAAACTTGCAAGAGGGCTTGGGTATCTTTATGTGAACAAGGAGCATCCCCATTTGTCCATAATTGGATGTATTCTTATTAATTCAGGTAATCCTGAATTAGAGCTATACTTGAGTGCCTTTGTCATGGACCTGATACACAGCTTTGACTGCATCCGTGGTGTTAGATTGGCCCTTGGAAGCTTTGCTGCTACTCTGCTGGATTGTGACGGAAGCATTACCAGGAACTAATTGATTGGGGCAGAGCAGGGAGTTCTCATACATACGTGGAAACCTAAGATCCACATACAGAGGATTTGCAAAATAGCTACATGGGTTGAATTTAGACTTCCAAGGACTCTGTGTCTGGTTTAAGTTCCTCAAACCAAAAATTACCTAACACATCTTCAGCAGCAGCTTTCACTTACAGAGATTCCCACTTCTTTCCCATGCCTGATTAGTTCCCCCACATGTCTATTGCCTTTTCATCACCCCCTTTGTCCAGAGGAAAAGTCCAGGGTTGTAAAACCAGGTTATTTCCTCCAGAAGATTGCTGACCCCACCACATCTGCTTATCACAGGGACATCATCACGTGACTTCTGGCTTTGAAATTATTTTTAGACATCCGTTCTCATTTAGACACCTGCAAAATATCAGCTGGCATGTTTTTGAGTGCACTGGGTCCTGGAACTGGGGTTTCGTAACACTGATCAATTTTAGCATCTTTTCTCAACACCGAGCATTTTCGTGGAAGGGAAAATTTGCGGTAATTTTTAAATTAATTTTTCTTTCAAAAATTAGTGTGGCTTTATTAGGTACCTACATTCGAGAGGTTTGCATCAGTCTTTGCTCAGAAAGGCTGAGATCATCCTTTCCATGTATTTTATGAAATACAACATGAAGAACTTGATTAATGAAAATGACTCCTTGAAATTATTTAGAATTAAAAATCCCAAATTAACCTTCCTAAATTATTTCCTGTCCCTGTTAAGGAAAAAGAAACATTAAATTATTTTGAGAACTCTACTTTTAAATACTAGCAAAAAAGGTAAAACATCTTAAAGTGTGAGCATTGTAATAAGGTAGTTTTTTCTCACTCAAATGGCTTGAAGAGTGGGTATTGCACCTGTTAATTTTCAGAGTCTTACAAGACATTTCTACTTCTCTTAATCCTTTTTTTTTTTTTTTTTTTTTTTTTTTTTTTTTTTTTTTTTTTTTTTTTTTTTTTTTGGTCTCTTTTGTTTTTACTCTTGTTAAAATAACTTCATAGATCTGCGGTAAGATACAGCTGTATAAGCACTGTCTCCCCATCACCAAGGGTGTGAAAGCAGCTGAAGTGTAACTCCCGAACCAGGCGTTGGCACTGCAGGACCAGGGATGGGGAAGCGTGCTCGAGCACATGCTCAGGAAAGTTAGCACAGTTTCGCAATAATTTAATCCTGCAGCTGCAGGCCACGCCACTAGTAGGACAGATTAGGCTGCAGTCGAATGGTGGACAAATCCAGGATAGTAATTTTTGTTCAAATTTGCAGTAGATAGTAAAACGTGCCAGATTCCCTCTGGGTTTATGTAAAATCCCCAGTACAAATTTAACCCGTCAAAAAATACTTAATAGATTGGGATTGTAGAATGAGATTACCCTGGAAGCAGCCTGATCCACCCCGGCAAGAAGCCTCTGCTTGGGGGCTTCTGTGCCCCCGGCAACAGCAGTGGAATGGTATCAGGCACATAAGGACAAGGAGAAACGAAAATAACTATCCCTAGCTTCATTTTCTTCTCTGGAAAACGTGATTAAGTCAGCATTCCTGAGAAAAAAATGAAGTAATTTTTGACTTTTGAGTACAGAAATAGTGCGCGGTAACACTGTCCCCAGAGGCTGATGACAGCTCACAGGGTCTTAAGAGAAAATGATGTGCAGCCCCCGTACATACGCAGGGCTAACTTTCTTTTACTGCAACCTTCCGTTCCTCTCTTCCCATGTTTATTCACTTTATCTGGATGAAAGCTGAGGAGGAAGAGGAGGAAGTGCTCTTTCACCTGGAGGCAGTTCAGTTCAGCAGCCCTCAAGGAAGGCTGCATTTGCGGGGGGGCTCCTTTGGCAGGTTCCGGGGGGAGAAGGAAAGCCCGTCTGAGTAAGAGGAGACGCTGCTCAAGGGCCGTGGGCTCCGCTCGCCTCTGCTGGCTTTTTCCCCAGAGAAAATGTGAACAAATTTTCTCAGGTAAAGGTTTATTTCAAGTGAAAACAAACAAAACCAAGAAACACCGGCGTTCCTGTGAGTTCCCTCTTGGGAAGGGTGTTCACCTGCAGCCACCGAGCACTGTCCCCCCTTCCCAGCCTGTCCCTTCGTCCCTCCTTGTCCCGGACGCGTTGCCAGGGGCGCGGCTGCGGGGCCGGCGGGGCAGCGGAACCGCGGTAACCGAGGGACGGGCAAGGCAGAAAGGGCCGAGGGGGCTGGTTTGGTCAGGGCTTGGGGTTTTTTGGGCAGCTCCCCTGTTAGGGAATAAAGCCCTGACTTTGGAAATATGCCCCCCTTCCTTGCCCCTTTTGTGTCGGTGTTGCTGTAGAGGCTGACACAGGCTGGTTGTAACGCCCCCTTTGCAAATCATCTTTGCACTATTCAGTTTAATCTCGCCTTTAAACACCCCCCCCCCC
>WEIU01000629.1:120523-158069 GCA_013389925.1 Aegithalos caudatus | reverse complement strand
AAAAAAAAAATCCAAAACCAACCGAACAAAACAAAAACTAACCAACCAAAACCCCCAAAGAAGCAAAAAACCCCAACCCAGAACTCGTGCAGGTGCAGAGCTGTGCCCGGTGGTCCGTGCGTGGTGCAGTTGAAGCCGCACGAATTTCAGCTGATCATTACAGCTTATCTTTACAAGTTCAAGGCCAGAAAGATTCTTCTTACTAGGTGCTGCAGAAGGGAGTAGCTTTCACAGAGCAGGAATTTATAGTTATCTAAGAATTTCTTCTTTGCATCTCTTCCTCCTTTGAAACTGGTTTGCTGGCTTTGATGTGAATTTAAGGGAGACACTAGAGGATATTGCTTAGAAGGATCAAACCCTTGTACTAAAGATATAACAGGAACCTTGTAACAGTTTTGTGTTCCAAAAGATAAACAATTTATTTGTGTGAAAGTTCATTATCTCCTGAATAGTTGAACATCAATTTTGTAATGAAGACTTGTATTGTTCTGAGACAAAAAAACCCCAAAAAACAACAACAGAATTTTGGTAGTTTGTGGTGGCAAAAACAACTGCCATTATATTAAATACAACCAGTTACAAACTTTTTGCTAGCACTGCTTTGTGACAGTGGACATCAACCTGCTCCACATTTTAACCAACCCAAAGTCAAATAGTGAGTGTTGATTTTGGGACTCAGAAACACGCTAGAAATTACATATTTATAAAATGTAAGTTACAACTGGTGAATCAAACTACAGCACTAATCAGGTTTTAGTTGTTTATATACCAATATACTCAAGTATATCTAAAATATTTGCATTTTGTTGACTGCAGTAAAGTGTAGTAGGTGTTGTAGGAAAATTGCAGCTGTTGGCATTTCATGGTGGTCTATTTTTTACATCTACCATTTAAGCAGTTCTCTTACAGAAGTAATTTAACTCTATTTAGCACTGATAAAGTAAAAACAGTAGAACAAATTGTTTGCACAAATCCCTGCATAAGCACCTAATTTTGTCTTAGCAATTACCCTTTTTATTGTTTAGGGAATAAACACAGCAGTTCCCTGTTAATCATTTTGGAAAAGCTGTGAGAGAAAGTTTAAGGGGAGTTCCAAATTCCTTAATTTGTCCATAGAGACAAAGGATGAAGTCAACCAGAAAGCATGTTAAGTAATGTTTAGAGTAGGTGATGTGTCTCTCTAATTGCCTTCAGATGACTGCTGTCTTTCATCACATTAAGTGCCATTTATTATATTTAGATGCAAAGTCACCTGATCCTAAGAGAAAAACAGAAGATGAAAATGCTCTAACTGCTTCTTTTAGTAGTAGCAGTGGGTAAAACTAAAATTTTCCTTGTAATGAAGCTTTCATTTGGGCCCATTAATCAAGCTTGAAATTTGTCTCTTCAGCAGATGAACAGCAGGAGTGATTTTTATCTTTTCACTAATACCTTCCAATGATTACTGCAAAGGGAGGAGGGTAGAGCTGAGCAGTACCCTTCTGAAAAGAATTTAGAAAATCTCTTTGGTAATTTATTTGAGCTGCTGAGAACACTTACATTAATTTTACATGTTTCTGGAATATTACATTAATGCAGAAAAAAACTCCATAGGTATATAGCAATAACAAAAAAAAGTACTGCAAGCAGTGAGTTGGGCCTAGTTACAAGAAGGAATCAGCAAGGGGAAATAGGACTTTACTGAGTGGATAATGATCAAAAGTATTTGGGTGTTTCTGGCAGTTTTGTAATCTGCAAGAGCAAGTGACAGAACTGAAATAGTTCTGAAATATTACTTGAAAATTTTGATTTATGTTGATATATAATTATCAATACATTTTGAGATCCCTGAAAGGCAGATTGGGCAAAGCATTATCTATAAAGAAGACTCAAAATGTACCTACAAGGTAGTTAATTTGTGAACCCTTTTTTTCTCACCCTCTGAAGTGACTCCAATCGGGGAGTTGGCCTATTCCAGCTAACCAGTGACAGGACAAGAGTACACAGTCTTAAGCTCTGCCAGGTGAGGTTTTAGCTTGGGCATTAGGAGGAATTTCTTTACAGAAAGAATGGTTAGACATTGGAATGGGCTGCCCAGGGAGGTGGTGGAGTCTCCATCCCTGGAGCTGTTTAAGGAAAGACTGGACTTGACAGTGCCATGATCTGTTTGACATGGGGTGTTTGTTCATAGGTTGATGTTCTCAGAAGTCCTTTCCAATCTCATTAGTTATGTGATTCATTGTAGACTGTTTTTATATCTGTTAACAAAATCTGAGTCACTGTGTAATAGTGTCTGAACCTTCTCATGCTCATTGTGTATAGCTGTTGTGATTTTCTGAGGTGATGTGCATGCTGGCTGGCTGCTGCTACCAAGAAAAATCTGCAGTAGCCAAGTGTGAAGATTTTCCAACTACCCATTCTTTTCAGTATTTCATGCTGAATGTCTCATCTTCTTTCTGGTTGCAGCAAATGATAATAAGAATCAACTCCACTGATGCATTGTATTTTCGAAAGATAGAACAATTTTATGCACATAAAAACTAAGAAAAAAATTGCAGATTTGGGATATCTAATTTTGCTTGATTTCAGAATATGAACAGTTATGACACTGGGATTTATAAAAATTGTTAAACAGCCCACTGAGTCCAACCACTGTACCAAGTCTTGTACAAATATGTAGGTAAAAAGGGCCCACTGATTACTTTAACATCTGAGGGAGGAAAGAAAGGTGTATTTCAGTTCAGATAGATCCTGTGTTATTGCTCAGATCCTTTAAAGATATATCAGTGTAGAAGAGATGCAGGACAAAAGGAGAGGTGAAATAAAAACTGGGAGCACCTGAAAAACGGTGGCAAAGGAAGCAAGCACTGCATGAAGGCTGATTGTACCTGGATCCTGGACAAGTCAACGTGAAGGTGCCTCCTTTGGTTAGAGGTGTCAGATCTCAATCAGAGCTCATAGGCTGCTAGAGGAACTTTCCCATGGTGTTCTGCTTTCATGCCCAATTTTGCTGATGTTAACCTATGATACAGTTTAGTAAAGTAAAACATATCTGTGAAAAACAATGTAATGTGACATCATATTACAAATCTATTTAATTTTCAACCTTTCTTCCCTCTTCCCCCCATTTGTTCTGTAGAAGCAAAGGAAGAATGAAGTCAACAAAGGTTCGTGAGTCATCATTTTTGGTATGTCAACCCCTGTGTAGGTACTTTGGGAATGGGATTAAGAAATCTCTGCCCTGAGTACAGTCTATGGCAGTGCACTGACAAGTCTCTCAGGGTGGTGATGGGTCTTAAATGCCTACTGGGGGCTTTCTGTTTCAAAAAAGATTATATGTTTTGGGGGAGGGGTCTGCATTGTGTGGAGGCAATGGCCATGGTAGTGGCATTTGGCAGCACTGAAATAAGAAACACAGCAGGAAATAAAAGAGAAGCTGCCAAAAGCAGGATGGGAGTGAATGACTTTAACAGTTGGCTGATTTCAAAGTACATGGGTAGCTATAAAACTACTGAATGTTGTTGTAGTTTTGTTTTTTCTGAATCAAATGAAGTTTTCCAAATAAAGGCTGGATTCCAGGGAGATAAAGGTAATTATTTGGTAAAAAAGTCAAAACAAAAATAGTCAACAATAACAAAAATCAACTTATATTATTGATCTTCTAAAGAACACCTATTACTAATAAAACTGAAGGTCCAAGTATATATTGCTTTTAAGTATTGTAAATACAGGCTTAGCTTCTGTTTAGCATATGAAGTTAGACGAAAGCTTAATTTTCTTGCAGGGAAGTGGAAAGACATAAAAAAAAAATTAATAATGTGAGTGGGAGAAATGCCCAAAACCTAGGTTATTTAGAGCTGGTTGAGTGTTAATATATAAGACTTCTTCTGTCTACTCTCTCTAATTCTTTTAACACTTCATTAATTCTATTTTTCTAACAAAAATCAGTATAGATTACATAATACTCATTAAACATTAAAAATCTGAATTTTTCCATGGATAGAAAAGTGCCACATCTGCATTTACAAATTTTACCCCTATAGTAAAGTCATGCCAATTTAATTGAGTTGTCTTTTAGGACTGATTAAAAATCAGATTTATGACAGGCTAATGACAACCCACAGAAACATAGAAAACTATTAATTTTAGAGCATCCATAATTTTTCCTGCTAAAAGTATGATGATAATACCAACTTTCCTAGCATGGTATCACCATGATTAGTTTTATATTTATTAAGGCACTGGAGGATGCAGAGATCTGCCTCAGTAAATCTCACTAAGACTGTAGATGAGTTGAAGAGTAATTCCTGTTGACTTTGGCACCTGGATTCCTTTAAACTTCTTTTAAATCCTTCTGGATGTGTAGCTGCATCTTTAAAGTGCTCATAACTTAAAAATAAATTTGTATGAAAAACACAGATTTTGGAAGTTTCAATTCTAAAGCTGTTACATTGATTATTGCTGCTGATTGGGGGCTTTTTTTCTTCAGCTGTGCTCTGAAATGTATTTATTTCACCAGTTTTGAGATGTACCCCTTTCTGTGAAGTCATAAGTTATGTTTTTTAGGGAAAAAAAGGAAAAACCTACATTCATGCAGTACTACAAATGTAATAACATACATAACCAGCATACCCAATGTTACTGTTTGCAATCTCCATCCATGGTATTGGACCCCTGATGTATGACAGAATGAAAAAATGCCCTCTGCATTAAGGAATTTCATGTGGCTGTACATGTGAAACAAGAAAACTGAAGCAAAAGTAAGACAAAAGCAGTGAGGAGATGGCACATGCTTTCTCTCACTCCCTCAGAATAGTGATAAAGGGTGGAGAAAATTAGCAGCCCTTTTATCTCCAAGATTATGTGCTGTGTTCTATGTGGCTGTGAGTTTTCTGCATGTGTCAATCTGGCTTGATGAGAGTGGCAACTCCTCTGTGGAAGAGCACAGCTGAGTGCCTTTGAAGGAGATGAATGCAATTAAACTTGATGGGTCTAATCTAGTGTCAACTAGCACAGGGAAGAAAGATTAAAGAATAGAGTTGGTGATATTATAGCAGCTAATCCAAGGTGATTTATATTCTGCTGCAGTCTAAACTAGTAGTTCTTCCTTATTCCTCAGGGATTTCTCTATGTGTTGCATGGTGAATACTTATTTTACTAGATGTTCACATATTTGGAAAGCTCTTCAGGTTTGTTTTTCTTCTCCTATTTGGAATGGGTAGGGGCTGAACTTTAAGGTAATTTAGGTAAGGAAAGGGTAATTTATCTAAGCTGGAAATCGATGCTGATGTAGAAAAGCATGAAGAGATAATGCCTCTGTCTCCATCACAATGCCTTTTTCCAACACCAGGCATAATCTGGGGGTGTTTTGTATTTTGTAATCATACCCAGATGTACCAGGATTGCAGTTTTGTTTCAGTCCTGTGTGAGAGCTGATGGAGTACAAATCTCACATTCAGTTCTGTGCCATGTGTGCTCCCAGCATAACTTAAACTTAGTCTTGTTCTGAAGAGGTTACATTTCATTGTTTTTAGTTACTATTGATTGGGGGGGACAAAAGGGTTCTGTCTAATGAAACTCTACCAAGGCTTCAGGTCTGAATTTTCATCTTGAAAGACTTAAGTAATAAAGGCCAAGAAATCCAGCACATTCCTGCTGTACTGTAGAAGAGCAGAATACCACAAAAAGGAGAAAGCTTACTACAGAATCTAAAGAATCTAAAAGAATTGTACAAGTGGTGTGAAGGAGACTGTACTAGAAAGACAGAGGCAGTGCTTGTCATGGAGTCAGGACTTGAAAAAGAATGAAAAGAAGCCATTATGGTGATGGCTAGGGATGAAAAAGCATCAGTCAGGAAGCTGAAGTTGTGTCCAAGTGATGGAGTTCAAAAGAACCTCTAACCTTGAAAAGTTTGAAGTAAAAAAAAACCCAAATGGCAAGCCAAAAAGTGACTTGGAGGAGCAGATACAAGTGTCTGAGTAGGCATGGGCTCTTCAGCCTGGTAGAGAGACTGTGGATGTGAGATATGATAGAAATCTGAAAAATCATGAGTGGCACAGAGAAGATGGATAGCCATTGCTTTTTTTTCAACATTTCGGCTGGACAAAAAATGAGGGTATGTGCAGTAAAACTGAAGTCTAAAAAACAAAGTGATTCTTTGCATAAGAGACACCTGAGGACTCCCTTTGGGTTAAAGTTTATACAGGCTGAAAGAGTGACTGGATATGTTTGTAGAAAAGGGACCTTTTGAATATACTAAATATATAGAAACTGCTGGAAACAGCCAAAGCAGAAAATAGTGAGAGGTCATAGGATTGCTGAGGACGACTATCTTACTTTAGCACTGGTGTTGGTGGCTGAACTTGGAGATGAAAGTGGTGACTTGTAGAAAAGTGTTTAAGCTATTTTTCACTAAATGTGTATTACTCTGGGAATAATACTCTGGAACGCTTGGAGTAATGCTCTTGAGCACCTTAATCAAACAAAAAAGCACTGAAGCAAAAATGTTCAAAGAATGTGGTGTCTAATGTTTTTGTCTTCATTCTGCCTTCACAGGAATCTCATGATCACGTTCTTTTGGATATTCCTGTCACTAGAGAGCAGATGAATCACTATAGAGGTGCAGCTGAAACTGCTCAAAGTGAACTTGCAGCACTTTCAGTGAAGTATGACTGTGCCCAGTCAGAGGTACATCTAAAAATAATTTCAAATCCTTCTCCAAACCTGAGGATATTTTGCAGTCACCTTATGTAGAGAATAGAAAGCTTGTAGAAAGTCCGAAACTTGCTTTTGCTACAGAACTTCTGGAGTTTTGTTTTTAGAATGTTTGTGTGATTTTTACTTTGCTTCCTTCTGCAGTCAAGAAGTGATTATAAGTTTGTATTTGGAAGATTTGAAGCAGTGGAGCTTTTTATCATCATCTAAGTGCAATATGTTTATATTAAACTTGAAAATTAATTGAATTGTGGTTTACATTTAGATAGTGGTTAAATGTCTAGATAGTATCCTCCTCTCCTTGCTGGTGAGTTAAGATCTAGCTGCTCATCTTAACTAATTTCTCCCTTTTCTTCAAGTTATAGCTCCCCAAATTTGCTCTGCTTTTGTCACCAGTGAAATTTTGTGTGTGTTAATGAAGATGACTGTAGCTAGAGAGGCTGAAGAACACATACACATACTTTTCTACTCTTCCTGCTGTGTAGATGGTGTTTCTCAGGAGAGGATATATTACAGGATAATTTTTAGAGCTGCATTATTTCCACAAGTATTTTTTTTTTACATATAACTGGTTAAAATTGATTTCATTGAAGTCAGCATTGTAGGCAGTGGTCAGTTTTAAAGTGGACTAAAATTTGCCTTTAGAAGACATGAAATGCTCATATTTGTTCACATACAGAACTACAGGCATAAGTGTCCATTGGCCGAGGTTTAATTTGATCAGTTGATCCTGAAGTTACTGCAGGGTCCCCCTACATTTAACATTTATCCAGAACTGGTGTTTTAAATTTAAACTTTATGAAGCCATACAGAATCTAATGTTCTCATACAAAGAATTTATTACTGGAAATGTTGAATGGCTTTATTGCCAGAACATCTGACTGATTTATAGATTTTTCAAGACAGTGCTTGCAAAAGCATAGTCAAAAAAGCAGCTGTTCATGCTCTTGTTAATAAAGACCTTCATGACCCAGCTGAGGTCAGAGCCTTGTTCTGCTGAGTGCTCTATATAACTCACGACATGGGATTATTCTTGCTTTTTCTGCTGTTGGAACTGACCACAAAGACAGTGGACAGACGAAAAAATATCACATAGGGAGTTGAACCACAGAGAAATTTTAAGGTTATGAACACACTAAGATACCATAGCTTGGTCCATCTGCCAAGCAAAGCAATGCTATTGTTCCTTCAGCTGCTCATTTCCTTCCCCACACTGCCCCACCCCTTGTGCTGCCACATATGTATGTGCAGTTTTCACTTTTTTCACTTTTGTGTCGATGCAATTGAAATATAATTCCTTTCCTTCTGAGTTGCTTTTTAGCCAGATCAGTTTCCCAATCTTATTTCACCTTGTAGCCATGTAAGTGCTTCTTCTAGCACAGAGAGGAGGGTGGAGTATGGAAATGAAGCCCATGAACCTGGGAATAAGCCAAGCTGCTTCTCTTGCACTCAGTGCTGCTCCAGAGTGTCTGATAAAGCAGTGCTTGCACATGAGGCGTAGGCTCATTGAAGGCTGTGCTGCTGCTGCAAGGCTGATGCTCCTGCCTGATTTCTCAGTGTTAGCCTTAGCTCTGTGATTCTCTTTCTCCTCTGTGAGAGAAAAAGTGAACTATTCTCTATCAGTTGTTACTGAAGTTGTTTGTGGGGGAGTCAGGCAAACACAGAACTGGTGTGAGGGAGAGGACAGGTGTGTGGCTGCAAAGAGGAGAAGCAGGACCTCTCTTTTCCAAGGCAGTTGGCTCACTGGCCTCTTGAATTTCTCTGAGTATCTTGGGTTTGGTCATACTAAAAGACTCCAACAGAGAGATGAATTTCCCACTGTCCAGGATTGCAGTTTAATGTCTTAAATATTTTTTCCTTAAAATGTTTGTCACAATTTAGAATTTCTACCACTTATCATAAAGAGCAGTTAATTTGGCTTAATTATTTGCCTGTTAATTTTATATGATAGGACAGAAATCCTTCAGAATGCATCTTGCTGCTTTTAATTGGAATTTTCAGGAAAGCTGAAACATGCCTTAATATTTCTTGAGACAAAAAAGTCCACTTTAAATTACTTGTTCCTAATTAAAAAAAAAAAGAAGAAAATTTTGTTTGCCTGGTGAGTCCCCCTCAAGCACAGTCTCCTAGAGAAGCTTCTAGCAGAAATAGTTCAATGGAAAATGGTATTTTTAACAAAAAAGAGAAAAGAAAATCTACTGAACTCCATGAATTCTTGGAAAGTTCTAGCATCATCCCTGTAAGAGGTCTTTAACATTTGAGAGTGATTTTCCTCCTCCTACCCTTCCTTAAAAGGTTCTATTGCTTTCTGTGTAAATAGAGCTACATTTAATTGCATTATCATACCCAAAAATAGCTATTTGCATAAGATGAGAAGAGGGTGCCTACCACGCAATGCTCCAAAAATTTACTTGCATCTGAATATGCCTCAAACCATCAAAAGGCTCCACATTCATACAGCAGGATACTTTCCTGTTACAGCTCCCTGCAACTCTAGATAATCTGGAATTAAGCACCAGATTTGGAAGCAGGCAGGCAGCAGGCAAAAAAAAGGGAATAGTGGTGTTAATAACTTTGCTGTAATGCAGATACATGGGAGCCAAGAGTTTAGGTTGTGCAGCAGAACTTAAGTTAGACCTCCTAAATTCTGAATTAGTAGATAAACTTACCTTCCTGTGAGATGTTGTCTTGAAAAGTTGTATTGTGTTACCCAACAGTAGCTTTTGTTTTTGCAAACCTCCTTGATTGCTTTTTCCTAGTAATTTGAAAATAAAGTTGTGTCCCTCTACTCAGTGTTGTAGTGATAGAAATGTGTTGTCACGCTACTAACCTTGTAATACAGTCATGTTATTTCAGGCTGGGAAAACTGTTCTTCATTAATTTTCTCCTTTTCTGTCTATAGCTTCTTAAACTCAGGTCGAGCATGATGTCTAAAGAAGCTTCTTTCCAAGAGCTGAAGGCTGAAGCTGAAAGCTGTAAGGAAAACAATGCTAGACTGATGTCTCGCCTCCTGTCCTTGCAAACACAAATCCAAGAGCTGGAGGAAGAGCTGTGTGTGCTTGCTGCTTCTAAAAACCAGGCTGAGATGACAGCTCAGGTGGCACATAAAGAAAATTTGGAGCTGAAGGAGGAGCTTCATGAGAAAAGTGACAAACTTAAGTGAGTCATGTGAGATAAATAACTTTTTTTGGGGAGATGACAGAATGATGCAGTTGTCAACACAGAAATATAAGTCGGTGGATAGACTTTATTGCAGTTCTGAATTCTGTTACTGTGCCTGAGTGTGTGGAAGGTGTTGAAATTTGAATTTTGTTTTGAGTTGTTACTCCATACATGGAGGATTGAATGTTTTGTACTTTAAAGGTGAAATGCATTAAACTTATAAAAGACAGTATCCTTTAACTGTACTCTTCTTAGCATAGTGTATCAGAGCACTGTCAGTTCTACATAATTGCTCCTGTTTTGGGTCTGTAGGATGGAGACTCATGGCAAAATTGATTGGTATGAAAATACTCTGAACTCTTAAATTCCAAAATCAGTGTCAGTCGTATTAATAGACATCTAGACTTTTATAATGGATTTTTCTGCCCATTATCAGACTAGTATTTGTGACTCTGTCAATACTGTCTAGTCAAGAGCAAGGCAAGTGTTTACCAGACACCTGGATTTCCCAAATCAGTATTTTGCACAGCTCTGCCAGGTTTTATGCATTAAAAGTGAATAATTAAGTAATTTTAAAACTTAGAGAAAACCATTGCAGTGCACTTGTTTATTACCAGCTGACTTGCCAAAAGCCTTGCCCGGAGAGTGGAGTCTTACATAATGGCTGTTAAGTTTCTTTAAAATGCTACTTCTGGTAGGAAAAAATAAAGCAGAAGAAGAACAGGGAAGAAAAACCTCCTATTCTGTTTGCTTGCCTAACTCAGAGGGAGAAACTTCTGGAATACTGTGTCTCACACTCGCCTGCCATTATAGTGATACAATCCGTTGTATGGGCATAAATCTCTACTGTCACTCCCAAAGCAGTTCTGGCTGCTCTCTTTGGCATACAACATTTGTGTAATCAGTTCTGGTTGTGTTGATGCCTGGTAATCAGGACCAGGGGACTGCTCCAAGAGAGAATTAGCAAAATAAATGACCAAATGAGCAAAATAAAAAGCTAGATTTCCACCTCTACCGATCCCAGCTCTGGTTCACTGTGCATCTGGAGTGTTCCACTGAACTTCTGGCAAAAGGGAAGAGATACATGGATAGTGAGTCTGCTCATTTGGAAGCAACAAACATGTTGGATTGCTCATGAATGTGCAGTGTTTGCTTCCAAAGCTTTTTGTTGTCCTCAGCTAATGGTTGCATGTGTGACTTCATACGAACCAATGTGTTGACTCAGTGAACTTCAGTCACTTAGTCTGGCCACCCTGGTAGTACTTGGCACATGACTAGTGCTAATTTAGCTGTTCAAAAAGGGTTTTCACTGAAAACCACTAATGAAAGGGAAGAGCAAGCATGAAGTGCATGTTTACATTCATGAAGTGCATGTTTACATTCTATACCTTGGGGATATAGTAAGAAATGTTTGGTGAATTCTATGATTGGCTTCTAGGATGTGCACCTCTCCTATTGAAAATGGTGCTTTTTGACTCAACATGTCTATTGCCATGGTATTTTTAGAGTGTGAACTGTCAAAAGCTTTTTTCTTCTTCTTGTTCCTTCCCTTCTCTTTGCTCATTAGTTCTGAAGAGCTAGCAAAGCTGTGAAAAAGCTGTGTTCTACTTTTTTGTACCTGGCTGCCTATTTTCTAGGTGCTCACACCTTTAAGGTCCTACTGCAGTAATTAGATTATTCGTAAAGTTATCAAGTGAGTGCTTTGTACTTCACACTTTTTATTTTTAGCGGCAGGCATGGTTTTGTGAGTGGATACTTCAATTCTTTAGAGCCACTGAACAGCTGTGAGGTTTGTGGTCAATCTTATATAATATTCTGACATATAAACATGCATATATGGGATGTCTGAGCCTTTTCACTTCTGAGATATCCCTCCTCACAACAACAGTTTAGCCATCATCTCATGGTTTAGTTTTGTTGGGGCTGCAGAGGAAAGGAAGGTGCCCAGAGGTGAGGAAAGTGTGCTTGTGCACTGAGGGACAGTGTCTGCTGCAGAAGGCAGAGCTCTTTTGGCTCATGGTGTGTGCTATGCAGTACTATGTGGAACTGCCCTCACAGTGTCCAGAGCAGTAATGAATGTTTTCCATTCCTCTCTGTTATTATGCCACTCTCTTTCACTTTGCAGCATTTTCAGCAGCTGTGCTGACCTCCCTCCTCAGGTTATCTGTTAAATCTTTTCATGGACTGTTTTGCTTACTGATTTATAAGCATCCAATGTACTGTGTTTGCACTCACTCTGCATCTCCAGTTGGAGCCTCATGCTGCTCTTTGGTTATGGAATGATGCTTTGTTTGATTGCCAGCCTAGAGAGGAAGAAATCAGAAATGGAAAAGAATGTGTCCAGCAATGACTACCTTGAAAACTGAGAATAGTGCTGTGCTCTGATAAACAAATGAATTTCAATAAAATATTTGCTCTAGACATGTGTTTGGTTACATCTCAGCTCTTGAGAGATTTATTCCAGAGTGAAGAACTTGCTTTAGAAAGAACCTTGTTTTTCAAATGGAAGCACAATAACTTTAATTGCAAATTTACCACTATGAATCTACCATGTCTTGCACTCTACCACTAGGTACCTCACTCATGGGTATTACTGAGAGGTATTGGAGTTGACATTTGGATTACACTAGTAGTTTTTCTGAGCTCTGTTTGTTTGGCTGGTTTTGCTAAGCTATTTCTTTTTAGTTTTTCACAAGGGATGTGTGTTTCAGCATCACGAGCAAGATTTTTTTCTGTTTCCTACCAAATCAGAATTTTTCAGTGTTTCCACCACTGAGTTTTTCTGTCTCCTATTGAATCAGACTGTGGTGGTTCTTGTTGTCCCTGGCATGGGAGCAAATGTAACCACATTTATACTAATGAGTTAAACTCACTATTAATTTATTTGGTCGGTTGCTCTTATAAAGTATTTACAAACTGACACCTGCTCTTAAGGCTGAGAACACGTTTCATATACGATATGCATCCTCATGATAGGCACTGGCTGAGTGATGAAATTGGTGACAAAAAGCTCCCTTTTCTTCCTATCTTTGTGGTAGCCCCTAGATGCTGTCTTTTTAAATGCAGCCCTTTCATGAGTGCTTCAGAGTACTGTACAGGAAAGCAGTGTCTCCCATCTCTGCTTCTGCTGGTAAACTTCCCTTCACAGGTACTCTGGTGTCTTACACTTCCATTGGTCCAGAAAGGCTTCTCTTTACTTGAAGTTTGTTAATCATCTCCATCAGCTTCTTTAGAGAGGGCATGTGAAGTGCCTTTCACATATTTTTGCTAATACTTGATCACCCTCCCCCCCACTTACTTTTTCTAAGCTTTTGCTTGCACTTTCTACTTGTAGTATCTTGAGGGCACTATTTATTCATGTCACTTGGCTCTTGTGTTTTAGTCAGATTTTGTGCTGAGAATGAGATTGGGATCACTGAATATTTTTTAAAGTGTTAATCAAAAGCAAAGATGAAGAGATGTTTACCCATAAGACAACAGCAAAAGTTATATGTATTACACAACAGATGTAGAGAATTTAACTTTAAAAAATCATTTAGTGGTATGCAGAAGCTAGCAAGAGTCTTGGGACAATGTATTTTGCCTAGAATTCCTTTTCAGGGGATGTTCATCCTGATGTGAATGGTTTTTTTTCTGTCTGGTTAGTAAATATTTGAATGACTGTGAAGAAAACATGACTCAAGCTTCTAAAATCAGCAAAACCTATGAAGAACTCCTTACAGATCTTTCTGGATTCTTGGACATAGACATCAGAGAAAAAGAGAAACCACAGGAATATTTAACATCAAAGGTGATTGTGTTGGCAAATGCTTCTCTACAGCAATTTAATAGAAAAATATCTAGTTGTCACAGAAGTAAAGCAAATGATAGAGATCTTTGTATTTCATTATGGCTTGCAGAAAGTGCTATCATTTAAGGACAGATTTTTTTTTCATACTGGGCTAATTTTCAAAGGTGCTGAACACTAACTCAGTGAACACAGTCTGCTCTTATCTGCATAAATAATTTATCAGCCTGTAGTTTCCAATACAGCCCTGATTAGATACTTGGTTAAAAGCTTTCCTTAAAACATTAACATGGGGGTCAACAGGTGATGTGTCAACTGTAGCACTAGATCCTAACTCTTATCTTGAGCTGACATACCATTAAATACAAACATCTGAAATGGCATGCCCTAAAACAACTCTTACTATGTCCTGAAATAAAATGCTGTAAATTACTCTGTGGTGTTCTTAGACTTAATAATAAAAATGTATTATTTTTCTTCAGAGTACTTCTGAAGTTTCAAAAACTAAGCTTCCATTTAGGAAAAGAAAATTGTTTGTAAATTCTTTTAACACCTATCAATGCTGCTGAAAGACATTTTATTCTAATTTTATGTATTTCACTAATCTTCTGTCTATTCTTTGATCTCTGCTTTTCTTCAGTTTTGGAAACAATGGGTATTTGGGAAAATTCTATTTCATTATGATCATGTAATTGTAATAATTAATCAGTCTTAATAAATCAAGATGATCTAGGTATGTGTCACAGTGAGTGTATGCCCTCATAATATTACATAATATTGCAAGCACATTGAAATTTTAATAGATACTCTAAAAAAAGTTGTCACTCAAGATGCACTCTTGCATGCTTTAATAATTAATAAGTTAATAATTAGAGCTTTTAAAAACATATCTGCACGTCTTTTAACAATGTAGTAATAAGTCTAGTTAGGAAATCTAATTTGTGCTGAAAGCTGTGCCTTAGGAAACCTTAGCAACTTGTTTTTTTGAGGTCTTGGCACATCTTTGTAAATTTTTTTCCACATTATGGTTTTATTTAAGACAGAATTAATCTGTTTTAGTCTTAACAAATGTCTTGTCAGTAGGAATCAGGGTACATATTTTGCTCACTCTTTGAAGTGCCCACATACTGTCCACAACTGGAAATAGCACAGTGTACCAACCAGGACACCCCTGGAACCTCCTGGAAAGGACTCCTTTCTCCAAGGTGTTGGCTGCTCATAATGGCAGCACACCAGATATTTGGCCCTGTCCTTGAATGTGCTTATGAAATATCTGTTACTAACTCAAACCTCTCGTGCTTAAAAAGTTTTGAGTATGAATTGCAGCTTTCTTGTTCCAAATGAAAGGCACACATCTTAAAAAGGCCGGCTGAAATGGTTTGCTTTTCACATGAAGCATCTGCGTGGTCTGTTTCCTGACCTGCTTCACGTCAAGCACAAATATGCAGCAGCAGTAGCTCCCCACCTGTTTAATGCATCATAAACTCTGTGTGGGAGTAAATCTGAATCACATTATGCTAAGGTGGGGGTTTATAGTGAGAATATGATTCTATGATTTTAACTGTCCTTCTACTCTTTTTCTAAAGGAACAGTAGAATGCAATTGTAAGTCTGACCTAGAGGTCACCAGAAACGCTGAGTCTTTAGTGGCATGATTAGGAGCAGGTAAAACTGGGATGAATGTTTTTAGTTGTTAAGAGCTTTTAAGAAGCTATTAATATTTGATTTATTTCTCAAGGTCTCTGAAATATGTAAAGAAAATGTGACACTAAAAGACCAGGTTGCTGCTCTTCAAGAAGCTGCAAATGTCCATGAGATGGAGTCTAAAGCTAACAGAGAAACTATCATGAGACTAGTTTCAGAAGTGGCCAAGGAGCAGAAAAAGGCAGCAGGATACTACCAAGACGTGGAAAAACTTAGTAAGGTACATAATGGCATAGCTTGTATGCTTTTCTGGTTTTCAAATGTTTTCTTGAAAAATCAATATAATTTTCAATAGGAATTGCATGAGAAAAAAATCCTTCTGAAAAAATTATGTTGATTAGGTCTTTCCTAAAAAGGACATTTTCCTAAGGTTATTTTCAACTTCTCGAAAGTGAGATATGAAGATTAAACAATAACATTATGTAAAATAGGTCTGTGGCAGATGTGGTCTTTCAATGCTGTTTGCTAATTTCTATTTTTGCCTTCTTCTTAGTGTTGTAGCCTTTGTGCTTGCACAATCGTGTAAATAAATGAATGTGTATTGTTAATATCTGAGGCACAAGCATGCGGTGGTGAGAAAAATGCTCTTTTAAATAACATTTATCTGGTACCGCAAATTTCCTGAGAATTTTTCTACTCAGCTTTTCAAAAATTCTAATGAGAAATTGAAAGGATTTGATAGGACACTATTCATTCTCTTAAGGCACAGGACAGTAAAGTGTCTTGGCTTCCATACACCCTAGATTAACTTTTCACTGCATTATAAATTTGTATTTCATAACCATTGGCTCATACCCAAAAAGTTGTAGGCAGTAGGATGGCTCTTGCAGGAAACCACTGTTTCACTTTTGGGAAACCTTGGAGAAAATCTGTGCCACAGGAAGGATGGTCAGATGAGAAATGTGAGTTAAGTCAAGTATTCACCAAATTCACCTAGTTATGATTTGTGAAGGAAAAGGATGTGATTTAAGGATTGATTTGCTCCAGAAGAATTCCGCATTAAGAGTTCACATATTTCAAAGGACGGATGCTTTGCACTTTGGGTGATGTCTGTGGAGAGGAACCAGTTTAGTGGAGCCAGAATGAAGATTTCCTGCAGGTAAAACAGTGGCTGCAGGTTAAAGCTGATGGCTGGCACAGAAGAAAATAAGAGAATAAACTGAGATTGCCAAATATGTATATTGAGTTGTGTGTGACTGAGTTTGTAGGAATTTTTAACATGAAGGCAACCTTGTGCAAGTGAGTTTTCTGAAATAATACAGCATTTTCCCCACCCCTGGCATTCCTCTTTTCCTGAAGAGGAGACACCCACCATACACTTTAAAGGATATAGTGTTCTGATTTGGTTGTAAGCAAAATACTTAAGAGATGAGAAATAGTTGGCAGCGTTCTCTGGAGAAGAAAGAATTTGTGGGGAAGATAAATGTAAGTACCACAAGGGTCATAAATTTTACTTACTGCTGAAAATAGTTCTTACCAAGCTGTGTACAATTTTCTAGGACTTAATGGATCTGAGCGAGAACCTGCACCAAAAACTTAAACGGGTCCTTTCTGAGAACATTTTGTTTTCATGCTTCACCTCAAGCACAGGTGTGTGAGGAAGAACACAGTGTAGTTTACTCAGTAAGCCAGAATCAGGAGGTGTTTTAAACCAAGATCATGGCTCCATTTGTGGCTTGTTTTTCAAGTTTGCTCTAACTGCCAAAACCAAGTTGAGCTAGTTTTCTGAAAAATATTTTCCTATCATTATTTTGCATGTGCCAAATACATAATTTATTTAACCAATTTTACAGAAATGTCCTTCTAAGTGATTAGCATTACCTTTCAAAAGCATTGCCTTTGATAAGCCCCATCTGCATAGAGGTTGCAGATTCCTCCAGTGCAATTTCAGTTTAGTGACTGAGATTTGCAGACACTGAGTAAATCTGTTGAGAAGTTTTTGTGTTCACAAAACGTATGAAGAAGTTCAGTATTGAAAAACAAAGTAAAAAAAACAGAAACTACTTTAAATCCCCACATGTGAAGTGTGGGATCCCCTGTTCCCCTGATAGGTGTCTGACTTGGTTGCAGGAGGGGCAGCAGTGGCATAAAGTCAGTCTGCCTTTGCCATGTACTTCATGCTGCACAGTTTAAGCACATGAATGGAGTTGCATGTGTTGTGACACGTTCCTCTGTCAAGGTGAGAAGCAGAAATCCATACTGTTCCTGTGCCAGAAGACTGATACTTGGCTGTGTGTTTCTGGGCTGTTTTCAGGACTTAATTAATGTAATTGCCTGTAGCTGAATTTACCCAGCAGAGGCTGAGTACAAGTGACTCCTGCCTGCGTGTGCCTACAGCGCTCAGGGCCAAACATTTTGGCCATCTTCAGTATTAGAAATGGAGATGGCAGCACATTTCCCCCAGTTTTCTCTTAAAATTCTTCCTAAGTGTGTAGAGACCATCACAATGATCTGTCAGTCATCTCCACCAAGATCTGGCCACCATACTCTTCCCTGCCACCCCTCTGAGTAATTGTGTATTTTAATTGCCAGGTAGTTCTCCGCCCTCATTCCTTAGGACTTCTATGAATTCCTTCTCTTCATTGGGTCCTTTTTTTTTTATGTCCTAGGAGGAGGTAGCTGCCTGTATTCAAAAACTCTTACTGAATAAAATGAAAGCCAGTTAATTACACTTTAAGGTTAATATATTTAAAATATTCTTTAGCATGGTTGATACTTGAGTATTTGTTGTCATTAACTGGACTTTATTTGAGGAACATTAACAAGTGAACAATAATTTTATCTGTTCCCCTCTGAGTCTCACTGCATGACAATATCACGCAGAAAAGAATAAAAACCCAATAATTCTTGAAACTAATAAAAGTTTAAAAAGTAATTCAAGAAGCTGGGTTTTTCCTAATCTATTATTTTTATTTATTTCTGAATATATTCTTCTATTTATTTCTGAATTTCTTGTTCCTGGTAGAGTATTGCAAGATTTTGCTTCTGGAAATTCATAAATACAGTGCCCACCTTTATTATGACTGCATTGAATATCAAATTTACATTTGATGAAAACTTAAATCCTGCCCAGATTTCTAGACTTAGAATCAGAATCCCTGAACTTTCTTTCTGTATTTCCAGAGAGTGATTACTGATTATGGTAATCATAATTAGAGAATTATAACATTCTTTGAGAGTGTTTGTAGGTCCTCTAAAATGTCTTACTAACTCTTAGTTTCTTATTAGTATTTAATTAATTCTTCTATGGTGTTTATCTAAGGTATAGAAGAGGATGCCCTCATTCTTCCAGATTAATTTAAATACAGCATTGCCACTGATGAATCACAAGAACTAGTAAACTGTCTTGTTCTATTTCACATCGTTGCTGATGATTCAGCCTGGAAATATTTGTGATTTCCCTCTGAAGTGCTACTTTAAATTGTTACTTATCTGTTTTGCAAAGATGTGCACCATGCAAAATCTTTAAAGAACATACTTGAAGAGTAAGCAAGCAATTTTAATTAATACAAATATATCTGCATGTACTACTGATGCAAAATTAACCAATAAAATACTATTCAGTATTCAATATTGGCTTATATTGTTCTGTTAATGAACACAATGAATCTAAGTAGTTTGTAATCAATATAAATTTATTAAAATAAATAAATTCTATTAAAAGAGTCAATTAAAATATGAAAACATTATTTAAAGAATTTGACTGAACTTGAGAAACATGGCTACATTTCAAGTATACCCAAATACTTAGATTGTAGGAGAGAGAGCCAAATGATTTTAGGTTTTTCTTGTCCCAACAGATAAATACAGGGATGTTTCTCAGAACCTGACATTTTTTGTTTGTTTGTTTTGTTTGTTTGGTGTTTTTTTTTTTTGTTGTTGTTGTTGTTTTTTTTTGGTTTTGGTGGTTTTTTTTTTTTTTTTTTTTTCTTTGTTTTTGTTTATGAAATTTCATTAAGAAAATACAAATTAGAGACAGGTTTCAGCAGGCATCACAGATATTTCTAGACTGAATCATTTGAGAAGACAAGAGATAAGAGCAAACCAGTTTACAATCCTTATGGTATAACAGTAGTAACTGGAGGTGCAGCTGGTGTAAGAATTCATCTCTAAAATACCTGTATTCTCTTTAATACCTTCTTATTACTGTTAATGTAATGTGGGCTCTTTTTTGTATATGTATGTGTAGTTGACTTCAGTCTATTGAGACCATGCTGCTGATTGGGATGTTGGTATTAATAGGATCATGGAATTATTTAGGTTGGGAAAGACCTGTAAATTCATGGAGTTCAACTGTTAACCCAGCACTGCCAAACCCACCACTAAACCATGTCCCTAAGTACCCTGCCTACAAGTCTTTCAGGTACCTCCAGGAATGGTGATTCTACCACTTCCCTGGGCAGACTGCTCCAGTTCTTAATAGCCCTTTTGATGAAGAATTTTTTCCTATCCAGTCTAAACCTCCCCTGCCACAATTCAAGGCCATTTCCTATGTTTCTTAACTGGGACAAGAAACCAACCCCCACCTGGCTCCAACCTCCTTTCAGGCAGTTGCAGAGAGTGATAAGGACTCCCTTGAGCATCCTCTTCTCCAGATTAAACACCCACCCCCAGCTCCCTCAGCCACACCTCATATGATTCTCTCTCCAGACCCTTCCCCAGCTCTGTTGCCCTCCTCTGGACACGTTCCAGCCCCTCAATGTCCTTCCTGTAGTGCATGGCCCAGAGCTGATCACAGCACTCGAGGTGTGGCCTCACCAGTGCCCAGTACTGGGGACAATCCCTGCCCTGCTCCTGCTGGCCACTCCATGGCTGATCCAGACCAGGATGCCATCGGCCTTCTTGGCCACCTGGGCACAGCTGGCTCATGTTCAGCTGCTGCTGACCTGCACCCCCAGGGCCTTTTCTGCCAGGCCACTTTCCAGCCACTCTTTGGTGGCTTGCATTTCCTTCTCTTATACCTTGATCTTTTGAATAAACTATGTTTGTTTTCAGCTGTTCACAATTTAGCAAGATGGTGATTAGGTAAGATCCCTGGTACTGGCAAACCATTTTAGCACTGACTTTCTGAAAGGAAAAATACACACTGCTAAAAACTGTAATTGAAATAAATGACTCTATTCTTTGCTGTAGTTACCATAATGTAGTTCTGAGCACAGGTGGGAATTTTCTATTAATAGGACTTGCCTAGAATAAAAAAGAGAAATTGGCAAGGAATCAGGCCAACATTTGTTTCTAAAACAATTCTAAAATTACTTCAGAAAGGTGTAATAACAAATAATTTCCTAAATGACAGGGGTTGTTTTTATTTATGTTTTTGCATGTTTGCCTTTTCACAGGTATTAAAAATTTTAGTATTCTTAGTATCATATTTGTCTATTTTATTTTCTGAGGGTGGCCTGCAAACTCTTTTTTTTTTTTGACCACCCACCCTGCTGATCTACAGAAATGCTCCCAGGTTTACTGCTTGATTGGCAGGTACTCCATTAATACAAATGACATATTATGCTCCACAGCAAGCACACAGAGACCCTGAGAGACCCCTAAGTAATCACCATATTCATAACTGCTCCAGGAACAGTTCTTTAACTCCAGTGTGCACAATCTTAGCTCATATCAGTCCACTTACTGAGCCTCTACTTACCACTGAGACCTCCAGAAGAATCCAATCCCTCTCTGTAAATATTCCATCCTCTGTAGTGAAATTATTCTTAAATTATTCTTTAATAATTAAATTATTATTTCCTTTTGTGTCATGTGTGAAATAATGTTCTTTCCCATTTGTTCTTACCAATAAGAAAATGTCCTGAGAAATGAAGACGTAGTCTGCTGTACTTTTTGTTGGTCTCGCTGCAGATGTTTTTCTTGTATATGTATGTGTAAACACTCTTAATAGTGGTGTTGTAGGGAAAGGAGAGACACACAATACTTTATTTCTTTATGTTTAGATAGCTATTTTTCTTTATTTTTTTCTGTCATCATTTGTTTGGTGTCATGGGTCAGGATGCACAATTGTTTGTCTGCTCTGACCTGTTAAGTCAATATATACAACTGGTGTAGATACATATGTATTGGTTATATTTTATTCCTTCCCAACCAAGCTTTGATTTGTCTGGTCCCTCACTTCTCATTTCTGTGAATAAATAATCTCAGGAATTTTTGTTGCATTCAGATAAGCTGATGTCAGAGATCATCTCTTATCACTGTATTGTGTCTATTGTGTCTATTGTTTTGGTCAGCTCTGAATTGTCAGGCAGTTGGAATTGATCATCACTGCAGGTCCCTTCCAACTGAAATATTCTATTCTATCCTATTCTATTCTTTCCCCTCTCAGCCGTAGTACTTTGGCTTTATTTGTGATGCATCTTTCTCACTGCTTGTTTTTCGGGTCATATTATCTGGATGGAAATGTAAGATTTCAATAGTTTTGCAATAAAATTTTTTGTTTTCAGTCACCTGAAATTTTTATTTATCTATTCCTTTTTGCAAACCAATATAAGAGTTTAGTTAGTCTTTAGTGTGATTACAGCACACTTCAGGTTTTCATCAATTTCAGTGGCAGTTCCCCTATGAGACCCTGACATGGAGCAAATATGAGGAATATGGATCCTAGTTTCTCCGTCTGCAGTACCTGCTCCTGGGTTATCCCTTAATTTGTGTGTGATGGAGAGGGCTTATAACTAATTTTTAAAATCTTGTTTAATTTTTCATGCACTTTAGGATCTTGACAGTGCTATAATAAAGAGACAGAGTTTAGAGATGGAGATCAGAAACCTCCAAGAGAAGCTGACTGTTAACCAGAAAGCTTTGGACACCTCAAAGCAGGAACTGCACAATCTGAAGAAATCTTCCAGGGAGTTAGATGCAAGTTTGAAGAATAGCAGAGAAGAGGCCAAGACTGCTCAGAGCTCTTTGGAAGCTTTTAAAGAAGAAATTGCTACCCTGCTCAGCTGTGGATCTGCAACAGTTAAGCCTTCTGAGAAGACCATTTTGGAGAGGATCCAAGAAATAAAATGCAAAGAGGAGAATAAAGAAATAGTAAGTCAGAACTACTGCACTTGCCCAATGCACACATTTATTCTCTTTGGGTTCTGTTTCATTTTATTCATCTGGTAGAGTGTTGGCTCTTTCTGCTTGGGTTTTGAAATTACAGAAACCTTTAATTTTGTTGTCTATTGATTTAAGGTAATAGGGGAACAACATCTATGTTTTACTAAGCAGGACGTGTTCAAAAATTAAAATAATAATAGACGCTGTTAGGCAGAAAAGACTGGCAATGGTCTTTCAGTTACAACACTGAAATTTGGTTTCTGTGCCAGCAGACATCAAAGGTGGCTCCTTGGTTGCTATGAGTTAGTGAAACCTGTGAACAAGTATGGATTTGCTGCTCTAATGGTGCCTTCAAGAACTGGCTTCTTTCTCAAAGCAGATATAACTGATAAGTTGCCACAGGCAACTTCTTTCCCTCTAGTCCTCAAAACCTGCACCTAAAAATGAAGATGTGTTTTTACACTTACAGCTAAACATTATTCAGCCTGAAAAGAAGGTAACAGAAAGGCTCTGGCTTGAGGCATTTGGGCTAGTAATGTTTGCAGAGGTGTGTTTGAATGAGATAGAGAAGGGACAGTTCAGGAGGAAGGTGAGTCAGAATGCAGCCTGACCAATGAGGCATGTCCTGACACTGCACTGAAGTTTCTCGCTTGCTTACAATTTATTAATTTTGTCAGTGAGGACTATTTATATAATTAAATGTCACACACTAAATCAAAAGCTGCTTTCAGTGAGCCACTGAAAGCCAGCTTTAATATTCTTGCCAGATTTTGAAATACTAGCATCTCCTGCTGTTGTGATAGTTTTTAACGACAGCAAATGGTTTTGTATGCTGTCCAAGGCTGGAAACAGTTCTTGAAAATATCCTGTGTATTTTGGTGAAGTATTAAAAAACAACCAAACCCAAAACTTCATGCCATTTGCCTTTTTGCCTACCTGGGCACACTGTTGACTCAGTTTCAGCCAGCTATTGACCAGCACCCCCGCATCCTTTTCCACCACAGACCTTCCCAGTTACTCTGCCCAACCTGTAGCAATGTTTGTGACCCAAGGCCAGGACCTGGCACTTTGCCTTGTTGTACTTCATACATTGGCATCAGCCCATTGATCCAGCCTGCCCAGATCCCTCTGCAGAGCCTTCTTACCCTCCAGCAGATCCACACTCTGACCCTACTTTGTGTCATATGTAAAATGGCTGTAGTTTGAAATAATCCAGTAGCCACATTAAAACAAGAAGCAGGAAGGGGGGGTTTATTTTGCAGGGTGCCTGATCAAGCTGCCTGAGTCATAGGAATTAGAAGCTGTGGAATAAGAACTGCAGGACCAAAAATGCAGCCTTTTTAAGATGATGGATCAGGCATGGGTGGGTAACAAGGGTGCAGCCTTCTTTTAGGAAATGCCTACCTTTTGGGTTGTCCCAAAGCCAGGGATGTGTTACACCAGGATGCCCCAGGATGATAAAATGACAGCTTCTGCTCTGCTTCCTGTGGTATGGTCCTTCACTTTCTCATGTTTATGGATCTTTGAAGCCTCTAAAACCCCCTTGCTGTCACTCTGCAGCCTGATAAAGGGGCTCTATATTCTCTGTCAGAAGTGCATATCTGGGGGACCAAGTTACTGAAGCTCTTGTTCTAGCTGGGTGATGTGAGATGCAAAAAAGCATGAAATATGTTTGTGGGTTTTTGCAGATTTATTATTGTTTAGTATTATCTACTTATGAACAGCAGTAATTTCTCAGTGTTTTTTTAGGCAAGTTGAGGGCAAACTGTTTTTATTTGATTGCAGTTTGAGTGGGAAACCTTTCACTGTCATTAAAATTAATGATGTCTTCATGTACTTACTGTTCATTTTACTAACAGGAACCAACAAGATGCTTAAAATGAAGGGGCTGCTTGGAGATGAGTGTCTGAAAACTGAGTTACAAATACAATATAATTAATTATGTAACCCAATAATTATATGATAGTAAGAAGAAGACAGAGGGAAACAATCAACTTTGTATATAGAAATGCCTTTCAGTATTTGATAGTAGTGTAACCAGATACTTTTAAGCATTTAATTTATAAATAGTTCACAACTTAAAATCCATTACATCACATGCAGGTGTTGTAAAGTTAACAATGAAGAATTAGATTTTTTTCAAAATTGTTCTAGTTGCTTGTTTTGAGATTTTATCCTTTTTGTCCTTGGGCTCTGGCTAGATTACAGAAATTATTATTACTATTCCTTTTTAAGCACAATCTTTTAAACAATGCTTGAGAGCTACCAATTGGGAAACACTCCTCTGAGACTTAATTATTCATATCTACATTCTCACCTGCATGCTGCATGTATTTTCTAAATAACTTGTATGCCTTTTCTAATCAACTCCTCAATAAAATAACGATTTCTTTGACTTATTTAAAGGAATGATAGCTGATTGCCAGTTATTGTTGCTGTGCCCACATATTTGGAAATTTTGTGTCTGAATGACTGTTTTGATTTTTTAATATAGAGCAGTATCTTTTAATCATTTGACTGATTTATAATATCTGCCATTCATTTTTGGGTGTCTCCATTTCTGCATTTTTTTGCTGGTCGTTACAGATTTTTTTAATACTTTTTAAATGTATATATTTTAAAGACAGATTTTTACCCTATTTTTAATAATTTAGTGATTTATCTTTTGTATCTTTCTAGCATTTCCCACCTAACCCATGTGCTTTGTTGGTTTGCTTGCTCCCTAGATGGTATCTCAGCTTGAAACAAAATTAGCTAAATTGACTAAAGCTTTGGAAAATCAAACCAAATTGTACCATGAAGCCATGGAGAGGAGCAGAAAAGCTGAAAAATGTTCTGAGAGTTTCCACGATCAACTGAAGCACTTGGAAGAGGAATTATTAACTGGAGACCTGATGCAAGATGGCTTGAAGCTTGAGAAGCAAAAAGTAGTTGCACACATTATTTACTTTTGGATAGAAGTCACTAAAGGCAGGGACACAGCTCATTATATTGCTTTGGTCTCCTGAAGCACTGCGAGTAATGCATACTAATTGTGTGAATGAACACAATGTTAGTCTATAATTCATTCAAATACCAAAGAGTTTGAAAAATGACATAGTACCTGGAAAGCCAAACACTACAGCTAAGAAAAGCTAAGTTGCAGCATGCTGCCAGGCCAGCATTAATGCTTAGAGGAATCAACAATTTTGTGCTATTTGTTTTGCCTTAGACTATGATAAAATAACTTTCTTGAATGAAGCATCCATCACATTGGGAGAAAACCAGGAAAAGAAGCTGTTTCTTCTGCTCTGCTTCCTCTGTGAATAACCTGTTGCCCTAGAGTCTTAAATTATTCTCTAGATTTTGCTGCAATGAAGAGATTTTTTTTGCGATTTTTTTTCTTTCAATGAATAACTGCGGTGCTTTCTTCTGCTGCTGCTGTTTGTAATTTTTTGAATCAGAAGTATCATGAAACAAAAAGGTGTTCTTGCTAGTGCACAAATGGTGAAGCTGATTTGTTGTTTCTTTTTTTCTTTTTATTTATTTTGTTGGTTCTTTGCAAAGATAATGGTTTGCACCAGAATTAAGAGGAAACAAAGGGAAACAGTTCTTAGTGAGAAGGAGTTTTTTTGCATGAGAAGCTAATTGAGAGCAAGAGACTAAAGCAATTTTTAAAGATCTATTAGGGCAGGGCAAAAGAAGGAAAAACTGGATTGAATAATATTTGATATCCATATGTGTTTGCATCAGTAAACCAGATGGAGATGCAATTAAAATAACCTTTAAAGCAATTTTTTAAAACAGTAATTTAAACCAGTAAACCAGTAAAAAAGTAAGTTTTGACTAAGAAAGGCCATAGGGAGAATTTGCAGTTGTGTCAGGAGTGTGCCCAATGACACCCTTTCAGTATATTATTTCTTGTGCACTTGGCTACATATTGCTGGCTGCTGCTGTAGTGGGGATTGCTTTTAAATTGTACTTCATGACTTTTAATGAAGTTTTATCATTCTTCTGCCCACTTTTCCACATCTTAGTATCTGAAATTTCTGGAGCAACTTAATGAGAAGATGAAGTTGGATAGTGTAGCAGCAGAAGTTGGATTTGATATGACTATGGATGTGATTCTGGCCCGGGTAGAGCAGCTGGTGAAACTGGAAGGTGATGCGGTGGTTGAGAACAAGACTGCGGCATACAGCCTCAGAAGGAAAGTATGCAAAAAAGACATACCATTCAAAGATAAACATATGGCTATGTTTCTGTAGTGGCTTGCTAGAGGCAGCAGACTGTATACGTGTAAGGAATTTCAAAGATGTCCATGACATAAAAAGAAGATAGTGAAGGTTTGCAAACTGTGCAAAAAGACTGCATATTGAAATAACTAAACCCACCATTCGGTTGAACATGACACTGCTTTTCACAACTTTTTAAGAAAAAACTATGAAGTTATGGATGTTTATGTCTGTATATTTGTCTACTTTTTAATACACATTTATAGTTCTGTTAACAACTGCTGTTAATATTTAAATCTAAAGAGATCTGCCAAGGAGGGAGGCACATAACATAAACTTCTCTAGAAACTAGTAGGGTGTTGATTGTACTTCACCAAGAATTGCAACATTTCCTACAAGAATTGTTCCTTCATTCAGTTGTTCCTATAGGAACGAGTCTGACAAACTGACAAATTTGGTCAAACAACCCACTGTCATCCTGTTATGACATAGGGAAATCTTTTGGGTTTAAGATTGTCAGAATGGTATAGAGCTGGGAATTGGGTCTGTTTAAGGTTTAACACAATAGAGAAGTAGAATGAATTGGTAATACAAGACGTACCAAGTTAGGGTATATATGTTGATACTTCTTCACAAAGTTTTCAAGAGAGGAAAAGGAGTTCAGGTTATAAATGTAACATGAGGATTAAATGTGCAATTATGTAATACCATGGTCTTTCACATTTGTTTTTTCAAATGTCATGTTTGGAAATCAAGTTGAAAGCCCAGAAAGAAAAACTTGAAAGCAAAGAGCTGCACATGAACCTCCTGCGACAGAAAATAACCCAGCTGGAAGAAGAGAAGCAAGTAAGGGCTGCCTTAATTGTGGAAAGGGATGAGGCCAATGTCAGTGTCAGAAAGTTACATAAGATGATAGAGAGGCTACAGAAGCAGCTTGATCTGGCAAGGGAAACAAATACTGAACTCAAAGCCAAGCTGTCTGAAACCAGTGAACTTAAGGTGAGTTGAAAGATTGCATTTGTACTTCTATCCATTTTTCTATTCCAGTTGGATACAGCTGGACTTAATTTAAAATAAATGTGTTCATGGAGAACTGCTTAAATCTAGATGGCAAAAGCGAATATAATATTACGTTTTGGGTATTTTACAATTTGTCTTGATATGCTAAGTAGCATGTGTGTAACACAATGTAAATTTTTGGACTAATGGAGGAAAAATACAATATATACATCCCTTTCTTTCCTGTTGGTATGACTGTCATGTATTTTTCCATGTGTTGCTCACAGAAAGTCTATTCTGATGGGTATGGGGGGAATATAACAGGCAAGATTCTAAATTTGAATTGTTTCTATGTTTGATTGCATTGCAGTAGTAATACATTAGCTGCTTTTACTTAGGTGAATGCAAGTGGTTTGCAACCAGTGATAGCTTGTCATCACTAAGAGAAAGGAGGATTGATTTTATGTGACTTTGTGTCTTGTGGCTGATGGAATGGAATAGACAACTATGTGTGTGTTCCCACTGAACCATTTTTACCAGCAAAACATTTGGCACCTCTTTTTAGTACTATTTTTCCAGGGTCTGGAAGAGAGTGAACCCTCACTGTGGATTTTCTTTTCGGTCCAGATAACCTCTTTTCACAAAACCTGTAGAGAATTAACTGTCTTTGAAGGAAAAATCTTTTTGTTAATTGTGTTGAAATAGGCCAGTCTCCTTAATAACTTTTCAGTTCACATGTACAGGTTATGATTTAAGGAAGAGCCCAAAAGAAACCACACTAAAGTGCTTATTCGTAATTGCTCCTGATATTTTTATTATTTACTCAAGTTAGATGAAAAGGTAGGACAAATTTAACACTTCCTTATCTTATTGCAGATAAAAACTTTGGAGCAGAACAGAACAATAGAGGAGCTCAGTAAGTCTCAAGACAAATTGGAAAGAATGAAAGAAAAAGCTGAGAAACAACTTAAGTCTGCCAAGTCAGAACTTCTTTTAAAGGAGCGTAAAGCTACTGAAGATAAAGAAAAAACCAAAAATATGTTAGAAGCAGTTACCAGTGAGATGAAGGTACTTAAAACAACCCTTGCAGAACTAGCAAAAAGAGAGAGACAGGTAGGTGTATAGGTGTTTGACAAGTGCTGTGTGTCTGTTAGAATGTAGGAAAATGGTATAGGTAGAGCAGCTATCCATCTGTGCTTTAAACTGTTCCAAACATTATCAAACAAGGAAATTTTAGCTCACACTTGTGAGTCACAGTGACAGTTATGATTGCAAAGATATTCTGCAAGTTAAATTTTGCAAGAGAGTAATAAATATGGGCATTATTTTCTTTGCTCATCACAAAATATTACATCACCTTTTAGAGAAATATTAAAATGTTGTAAAAAATTCTAGTCTCTCTCTTAAGATATGTCTTTTTCCAAATATCTCAGGTATAAAACTTACCCACTTCTCACCTGTTTCCTTTTGTTTGTCACACATCCATCTCTTGCACTTTCTCCTTGCCAGTTGTAAGAAATTCACCAAGATTAAGTGATTGGATGAAAGTAAGCAGCCTCAAGTGATGGTGGGGGAAGGAGGGGGTTTAGATTGGATATTAGGCAAAATTTATTCACTGAAAGGGTAGTCAGGCATTGGAACAACATGCCCAGGGGAGTGGTTGAATTACCAGTCCTAAAGGTATTTAAAAGACACCTAGACATGGTTTAGTGATGGACTTGGGAATGCAGGTTAGGAGTTGGACTTGATAATCTTAAAGTCTTTTCCAACCTAAATGATTCAACAAGCCTGTGTTACTGTGTATAGGCCATAAATTCAAAGCATGTTGGAAAATACAAGAAACAGCACCCCCCACCCCCCATCTGCAATTTAATATTGAATGTAATTATTTTTGATCAATTTGTGAAATATAACTTTGTTAAAGTTTAGATCAGAAAAATTTTCACAATAACTCACAAGGAGGGTATAAGTGGTTTGTGGGAAACATGTTAGTAAATGTGTTCCATTCTAATTTAAAAAAATTGTGAAGTACATATGTTATTGCCCTGCATGTTGTGTTTTTTAGTAATATTATAGATGACATAATTGTTGAAAGCAAATGGGATGTTTCTTTAAAGTAAAAAAAAAAAAAAAGTAATTTAAAATTTATTTCAACTTCCTAGAACTTTATTAGATTTTCCAGCTAAAATATTTATGGTATATTTTGGCCTTAACAATGACTCTGGATGAAATTTAAGAATGCTATTTCAGAAAATTAGTCTAGAAAAATATTTTTTTTTATTTACATGGAGAGAAGACCACCAACCTGAGAATCTTTTTTTTTTTCCTGGAAACATTTAGCACTGTTTTGTTTTACAAGGAAGGTTAGAAATTTGGCAGGAAGATTTAATTTCTTAATACATCTTATGAGGAAACAAAGCATCTGGCACAGAGAAGAAGATATTAATTATATGCAGAAAATTATTCAGTGGAGTCACATATTGAGTATTATGCTAAAAGCACACAAATGTTGACTTTTGTGATCTGAATCCAAGGGGTTTCAAACCACTTAAATATTGTTGCAATATTCTTTGGACTTTTCTTTTTGTTTTCTTTCTCTTGGAATAAGACTCCTTCTACTTCCTTGTAGTTACAATGTGAACATAAAATATAGTGTCTGTTTTTTATTTCCTCAAACTCCAATATCTTGGTTTAATGCTCTAAATTACATTAATTTCCTGGTTTTTACTTCTGATAATTTTACTCACTGATTGGAAGGTACAAAGAAAATTTAGCAGGAGTGGTGTTGTCTGCATCTTACCTTTGTGTTTGAGTCTTTAGTGGTGTTTATTGTTTATTATTTCTCTACTTCACCCAAAGGCTGGATCTTTGCAGAGCTGCCTTGATCTTTTAACATAGAGCCTGTATGGAAACAAATTCCAGCTTTGCTGCCTCCTTATCCTGTCTGTGATCCAGGTGTTTATAAAATACTTGTAGCTTCTGCTGAAGTACTTGCCTAGTACCCTTCCAGAGCCATGCATCTGTGATCTCCTGAACCAGTGTGGAACTTAATACATGGGAGCTTTGGGGTTTGGTGCAATGTTCCAGTGTTTGATCCAAGACATCACAGTGCCTTGGTAATAACAGACATCCGTGACTGAATTCTCAAACCACAGAATTATGGAATGTGTTGGATTAGAAGGGACTGTAAAGATAACCTAGTTCCACACACCTGCTGTGCATAGGGACACCCTTCCACTAGACTAGATTGTTCAAAACCCCATTCAACCTGGCCTTGAACACTTCCAGGTATGAGGAATGCATCACAACTTTCCTGGGCAAACCTGTTCCAGTGTCTCACCACTGTCCCAGTAAAGAATTTCTTCCTAATATCTCATCTAAATCTCTCCTTTTTTAGTTTAAAACCTTTCCCTCTTTTCCTATGGCTACATGCCTGTGTAAGGTGTTGCTGTCCCTTTTTTTATAAACCCCCTTTAAGGACTGGAAGGTTGTTATAAGGTTTCTCTGGAGCCTTCTCCTCTCCAGGCTGAACAACCCAAGATGACTCAGCCTGACTTCATGGAAGAAGTTCTTCAGCCTTCTGGTCATCTTTGTAGCCCTCCTCGGGAGCCATTCTAACAGGTGCACCTCTGTCTTGTGCTGAGGACTCCAGACCTCAGCTCTGTTCTGTATTGGTTTCTGTGTCTGTGTTTCTGAACTGATGGCAGCTCCTCAGGTTTTGAAACAAACTGTCTTTGGCAAAGTCTTGGAGATGGAGACCTTGTTATCAGGAAAGCTGCAAACCCCTTTCCTCACAGACTCTAACTGCTTTAGAATTCTTGGGATTGGAGACATTGCAGGACTGTCTATCTCCTTATCCTTAGCCCTTGGCACGATTGGTGGAGTGAAGGTGCTGCCACATTAGAACACGAGTCCAGTTTATTGATGGTTTTGATGATTTTGTGGCATTTTGAGTCTCTTTCATGCTTGGGAATGGGGATCCCAGCAATAAAATAGAGAGCAAGAAAAGCATATTTCCTCAAATAGTAACATTTTCCTCTTTTATATGTTGATGATAAGGGGTGTTAATGCATTTTTCATTTTGGCTGTGTAATTTATTGTCTGTTCAAGAGGCCTTGAAGTCTGACTGATAATGGTCCATATTGTGAGTTGAGAAGAGTAAATCAGCAGTGATGACAACTGCTTGTGGATGTCTGTTCATTTGGAACTGCAGAGAGAAAGCTGGTGTCTTTAATTAATTACCTTACCAAATACTATTCCTATGACATTTTCAGCAGCTATGCACAGAAGACAAACAGGCATTTTCCTAAGCTGCATCTTGAGTTTGGGCTGTATCCTGATTCAAACCAAATTCAGACAGCAGAATGTGCCAAAAACTTCCATCTTTCTTCTAATGTCCTCCTTTCTTTTTTCTCAAGAAAGTGCAGGCTGGAGGGGAGTGGTGACAGTGGTAAAGGATGAGCACCTTAGCCTATGCTCTGGGACGTTCCCACCAGAGTTTCCAGCTTGTATCGTTTGTGGTCATCAGCATCAAGTAAAAGTGTGTTGTTCTCAGTTTTTGCTGTCGAGTCAGCAGGGAAGATATGCCTGTGAAAGATACTACAGAAATACTTGAAAACTGTGTTTTGTGTTTGAGATACTTGATGTGTCAGCTGTTTGTGTTTTGTGATTTGATGTATACCCCAAAGGGCTGTTTCTGTCCTCTTCTGCTCTCTGTATTGAGCAACAGCTGTTATGCCTATATTTAGCACTGATATTACAAGTGTTTGTGTTTGTGTGCATGCCTATAGGTACATGTTTTCCCTGGCATCCCCTTTGCTTCCTATTTCATTTATTCCTTTCTGTTTGCTCTCACAGCTGGCAGATTTCCGAGAGGTGGTCGCACGGATGCTGGGCCTCGACATTGCCAGCCTGGCTCTTCCTGACTATGAAATCATTACACGCCTTGATGGGCTGATTCACTCCCATCAGCACCACCACTTCTTCCCCTGTGTCTGCCTCAAAGACATGGCAAGGACCCCAGAGGAGCAGCAAAGAAACATCCAGCTTCTTCACTGAACAGAGATGGAACAAAGTAAAGTTTTCTGTTTGCTTCCTTACCTGCTGGGCCTCCACAGAAAACAGATCCCCATTTCTGTTCCTTACTTTAGAGACACCACTGGGGCTGATTTTTAGAACTTCAACCAAGAGACTGATTGGAATGGGTAGAATAAGGCCAGCGGCCTGGAGATGGCAAACAGAAAATCCCTGGGCAGCTTAATACTTCAATTATGAAAATGATAGGCAACACATCAACAACGCCTTCAAGTTTCAGTGCAGAGGCACTGAAGTCATGTGTCAGCCAAGGTTAGTTCACAGTTTTGAGAAGTTACTGGATGTCTGCTTCAGTGGCATTCCTTGTGTTTTACCTCTAGGTGACAAGTATGAAATCAAGTAGGGGTTATCCTGCTGTTGTTCTTCTTGCCACCTGGGACATGTCTGCATTTTTACACATAAGAGCTTTAGCTTCAAGACAATTGTCTGCAAGTTAGAGGAATATCTCAATTTTGGAACGAGAGATTTTTCTTCTACTGGTTTCTTTTGTGTGCTTATGTGGCAAAACAAAAAATTCAATTTTTGCAGCAATGGCTTTCTCACAGGGTCCCGTCATGTGCCTCATAGAGATATATTTGGTAAAACTCAGTGTTGGCCTTGGTCATGATGTCTTGAAAATTTTGCTTGCAGCTGCTGTATTCCTCGGGCAATTAATCCACAATGGCAATTCTTCTGAGTTAATGAAAAATTATTTTAGAAGTCTTGTTCACTACACAAAATAGTTGAACTACTAAAGTGTTTATTTTCAGAGAAGTGATGATGAGGTGTACAAAACTATCTCTTAGTCACAAAAACTGATTTTTGAGTGTTGTTAAACTTCATGATTTTTTAAAAAGAAATATGGACAATAAATCTGTTTTAATAGCACATCCAAAGTTGCTTCTGTGGTTTTAGTTTTCTCTTCCCATTATTTGTTCTGTATAACCATACAGAACAGTAGGTGTAGAACACGTGTAGAACAGTAAAGACAATTTGCCTATTTATGTTTGACCATTTGTGGGCTTTCTAAAGTATCTCAGCAGATGAAGACCCACTCAGTAAAGCTGAAAACAGTATTTTAAGAAAAATGACAGTTTTTCAAGTGAGAGTGATAATTTTGCTATCTAGCTGGGGAGTCAAAACATGTTTTTATTTCATTTGCTTCTGAAGAATTGTTTCTCAGTGACTTGCTGTAAAATAAAAAAAATAAACAATCTTTTGTAAAATCAGTCATTTGAGAACATAGAAATAAATCTTGTGTAAATTCTTATGCTCCTGTGGCTAACTGGATTAAAATCAATTTAATTTTTTGTTTTATAATGTAACATTGTTTGGGGGGAATGACTTCAAACTGAAAGAGAGCAGGTTTAGATTAGATATTAGAAAAAAAATCTTTTTTTACGTGGGTAGTGAGGTTGCACGGAGAAGTTGTAGGTGCTCCATCCCTGGAAGTGTGTTCAAGGCTGGATGAAATGTAATTTTTAGGCATGATACGTTGATTGGGGATTTAGAGGGTGGAAAAGGATGCAACAATTTTCTAATTCTTTGTGAGATAACACAAGTAGTTTCACTTTGTGTTACACTGGTTTTATAGGCACTTCTTTTTGATTTATTACTAAAGAACAAAACCCATTTTCTTCATCCACATTAATAAATATCATACAAAACATGATTCACCATATTTTGAAAGTTAAGTAAGTTGCATTACAAATTTAGATTCGCTCAGCTCAGATAATACATTCACAGAATTTAGAAATACTCTCTGAGAGTGACAATTACAAAGTAAGGTTGCACTGTGAACGCAATTCCTGATTTCCTGACATGTGCTCCTTAGCCCCGTTCCCTGCCACCCTGTGACCAGCCCTGGCATCAGCAGTGAAGTTCCAGCCCCACTGAAGCCACCAGTGTGGGTCTCTAAATTATTTCAAAGGAGGCAGATTTTTCACATGAAGTTCACAGCAGTGCTTGATATTGGCTTGAAGAAAGAATAAAAGTTTTCTAATGCCTTTTTTCCTTTTTAGCACAGCTGATCTGTATTTTCCAAAGTATTAAAGCTCACCATGTTCACAAAGTAATGATATATTATCTGACTACTAATATTCCCTGTGTTTGCTTTTCTTTTGGGAGAGTAGTGACATATTTCTCCATTTAGCCAAAGCGAATAAATAAATAAATAAGAAGCAATTTGATTTGAACAAAGTTCAGGTGATTTTTGCCCTATATAACTTAAGTAAACCCTGAAAAAATGGACTCTTGGGGTTTTTTTAAGGCTTGTTTCAGACAGCACTGAAGTAAGTCTTTCTTTAAAAATTAGAAGAGACTTATGAATGTTTCCCACATTTGTTTCAAATGTTTTCTTCTTTTTTAAATCAAGATGCATTTAACACAAGGCAAATGTTACAAGTGTGTATTAATGTTATGTCAGTGGACACCCTCCTTCCTGTATGTTACTTTTACTAGGTTTGTCTTATTAATAAAGGTGTGCAATTAAGAGTTTGTTATCTGTTCATAATTACTCTTTTATTGTGGTAAAAGATTCTTGATTTATCAGCAGAATGCATACTAAAATAATGTAAAGAAGTAATATGTTAACTCACAGAACTGTACCGCTACAGAACTACACTTTTTTCTCCGAATAACAGCTGAACCAACTCCAGTGAAGGCAACTTTACTAAGTGTTAAGGAAAAACTCAACAAATTAAAATGTTGCAATTGTAGATATTAAAGTGAAATTATTTACGTGCTATTAACACTGTAAGAATAAAATCCCAAAGCAGATAGAAAAATGAGTGTTATAGTTTTATGCGTGTATTAAAGTACATGGAACTTAATTTTTGCCTATGCATCATACTATTGATAATACACTATCTGCAACACAGCAGGACCAAACATTAGAATATTAATGTAGTAGAACCATGATTCCTCAAAGAAATCATTCCTCAAAGAAATCAAGAATAAGTGAAAAATTGTTCAAGTACTTCACTAAATTAGAATTAAATGCATTAAGACAGATCACATTAAATTGCTCTTTGACTTCTGTTGCTCTGTAGTTTATTATTACTGTATAAATCAGTTTGCTTGCTTTTTCACATTTCCTGTGGATGTCCACAATTCTGTGGATGTCCATCATCCACAATTTCCTACAGCTGTTCTGTTACTGGATTATTTTTCACCGTATGATGGTGCAGGAGAGGGGAAATATGAACGACCCAAATAATAATAGATTTTAATTAAAAAAATAGCACATGAGAGATCAGGTACATTTAGAGAGAATAAGTAATGTATTCTCCCAAATTTTTCATGTGAAATAGAAGTATTTTGTAAGACTATGGATTCTGACTTTTTCTCTTGATCATCTAAAAGAAAAGGTGAGGAATGAAACAAAATGAAGTGAAACTCCCTAGGAAATTAGAGAAAAGGGAATTCTGATATCACTGAAGCATACAAAAACAAATTAGTTAACTACGTGGAAAATAAAAAAATTATAGCTTGCCAGAATAGAAACTGGAAAGAATGTTCAAAGATAATCCTTTTCAAATGGAAGACTTCAGATTTTTTTTTTTTTTTTTTTTTTTTTTTTTTTTTTTTTTTTTAAAAAAACATAAAAAAAAAAGATAGGGGTAGGTACTGCNTTTTTTTTTTTTTTGTCAAAACAAGTAAGAATCCTCTATGGCAATACTACTTTTTTTTCTGGAGGGGGGATGCATTTATTAGATTGCACTCATAATTAGTGAGGAACAACTGAGTCAGAAAAGAAAAATCTACAAAACATAACAATGTGTTTGAACAACAAAGTTTACTTTTCTGTCAGTTTTAAAGTCAGCTAATGAGTCCTGAGACAATGAAGAACACTTATTTTCAGAGGGAACAAATAAAACAGTTGAGATATGTTATTTCATTTTTTCCCCTGTGACTACTTACACTTTGGATAACACAAAAAAAATTGCAAAGTGTCAGCCAGTGGGCTCCAAAGAGGTCCCAGGTGTCAGATGGCTTCTGGTAATGCTGGGAATGGGACTGGAGAGCAGGATGTCTCACCAAACTGGGAGCTGCGTAGGTTTTGGCCCCAGGTTATGTGTACCTTTTATAATTTCTGTTATAAATCAATGCTTTTGATTTTAAAAATAAAAAATTATTTTGCCTTTTTTTTTTTTTTTTTCCTTAAGGAATGTTAGTATGTTGGGTGGGGTTGGTTATAAACAAAACATTCAAATTTCTATTAATACTCTTTCTAAATAGGCCAATGGTTGCAATTTAATGTGGAAAAAAAAAAAGATCTTGCCCACAAAACAATCTCTGATCACAAAACAAATATGTGATGGTACCCGTGGAATGCTGGAAGACCTTCCCCAGGGCTGGCAGCAACATGCTAGCAGAGCTGACTCAGCCCTTCCTCCTCCTGGCCAAGTTTTTGTACTGTGAGGAAGAGTAGGGCCACAGCAGTTCAGGGGCTGTGGGAGGGCATTAGGGGAGCCTTGCAAACAGGAATGTAAATATGTAAATCTGGGAACACCAAAGAGGCACCTCTGGTCCCAACAGGGAGGGAGTGTCTGCAGCCTGAAAGCTGGGTTTAAGCTGGCATGAGGTAGAGAACATTAAGAGTATTTCTAGCACTATTTCACTGAGTATTTCAAAGTATTTCCTCTGTGTACCCTTCATACTTCAGTAACAATGTAAAAATATGCAGTATGAATTATAAAGTAATGCTATGAATTGATATGGTCAGCTACGCTGGCTGACTTCTTGCCCTTAGAGGAGGTCAGAGACTCACAATTAAACCACCAGGCGTCCCAAAGGACTGGCAGAGAAATACGACTGGTAACAACTCTCAGACCTTTATCCGAAAACTTTTTTTTTTTTTTTTTTTT
>WEIU01000629.1:103724-120518 GCA_013389925.1 Aegithalos caudatus | reverse complement strand
TTTTTTTTTTTTTTTTAGTGTCTACATGCCACATTGGATTTGTTGTCATTCACAGTTATCTTTCTCACTCGGATCTTTCACAGATCACTGGCCTGCAGCTGTGATCAGCCGTGTTCTTCATCCAGCAAGGTTTCACATCTGTGCCTCTGCAAGGAGCACCAGTGCCAGCTGGGTTGTGCAGGTTTGCTGGGAAAATCTGTCCAGACTTTTGCTCTGCTGCTACTCTCCATCCCTCGGACCTGGCAGCCTCCTCCTGTACTTTATCTCTAGCCAGGGTGTGGTCGGATCTTCTCAGGCTGCGTGGCACTCAGCAGAGGTCAAGATACAGTTGAACCTTTGGTGTGAGACTGCAGTGCCTTTTAGATGCTTCCTACCCCTTCTAGGTTGTTTTCTGGAGCTGCTGGGGCAGGGACAGTCAGTCCATGCTTGTGTGGATGGGAAAAAGCTGAAAGGCTTTTGTCAGCCTAAAGGATCCTACGATGTAGCAAGGCTGTGTCAGGCGTACGGCCACAAGGGGACAGATATGTACTGCGGGATCTGCAGGGGAGGTGGAGCTGCGAGAGGGAGAAATAATACCAGGGTAAGATGATGGCAGCAGACAAGCCAGGACAGGTGCAGATTCTTGTGAAGCAGACTGCAATGATTTTTATAGCAGAAGCACTAGGGCCATCAGCGTAGATGGATGTAATCCTGCAGATTATGGAGTAAAAATCCCTAAGAGCTTTCCTTAGAGATCAGTCCAAACCAGGCTGTGCAGAAAAGTGCAAGGCTAGTGCCGAGATTGTCATAGTAATATCGATGTTTACTATTTTTGATACTGTTTGGTATTAGAGACATTTAGAATAATACGTCCATGGTATATTACTCCAGCATATGACACCACTGTGTAGTCCTGGCTGCCTTTGAAAACATGGATTGGGGGAACAGTGCAACAGAGGACAGACAACAGAACTGGGGTGTGTCCAGCAGGAGGGGAGAAGTATCATGGCTCATATGACATGTAGGGATCCAGATCTCAATGTGTATTGATGACATTTAGCTGCCTGCGGGTTTGTAGAAGGAGGTGATAACAGAGGGTATCTGAGACTCATCTCACAAAGTCATGGAGCTAAAATGGATTGATTCAAGTGGCTAAAAATATGCCTGAAGACATTTTTCCGTATTTAGTGTTAGGAACTATTCATTTCAACAGTTGAAGACAGGAGGCCATGGAGAGTGTAGGAATCAAAAAGAATAAATATTTGAAAAAGCAACCAGTAAACAGGCAGGGATTTAGACTAATGACCTAAACAGAAAATAATGTCATGGGTTCAGAGCTGCACAGACTAATCCTCTGGTGATAAATCTTAACTGCAAGACTTTATAAACTTCTCCTGACTTGTGGGTGAACTTCAGGATAGAAACAAGAGGATCTAGTTGCCCTTGGAAATCTGCCAGTGATGTAGAAGGAAAAAAGGAAGCTGGAACAGGAGGAAAGACTGGCTAAGTGCTGAAGGCTGCTGCCCAGCTGGTTTTTGAATCAAGATAGGTAAGCTTCCTTTCAGTCTTATGAAGCTCTACAAATGACAATGTTTGCACCAGCAAGTGACAGAGATTCAAAATCCCCCCAGTTAGGATAACAGTTTTTCACAACAGCTCTCTAATTTATAAGTAGTAAGTGTTCAAATACTTTATAGTTCTTTATAGTGACTTCCTGGCCTAGTCAAAGAAGAGTTTGTATTTCTCAAAAAATATTCTCTCTGTGGTTTTCCTAAGAAATTATTGACTGGGCTGGTTTGGAAATTCGGTTTTTACATGTATCCATAGAAGTAGTATCATTGCTTTTAGTGCAATGTGGTGCTTTGTTTTCATTTATAGGAGGAGGGAAATCTTCCTTGCCAGATGGCAGAATTTATTTATTTGAAAATTCAAGCCAAAATGATTCAGTCCTTCCTAAGAACAAGACTAATGGAAAACCTATAATTTGCCTATATCCATAAACAAAAATGTAGCAATTTGGAGCAATTCAGGCCAGAGTCAAAACTAAGTTGCTTTGTAACAAGTGTTTCTGGCTTGACACACTTTACTTCTCCCAATGCTTCTTTCATTAAAACAAAAAGGAGTGGAAGGAGAGCTCCGTCTCCAAGCCAGAAGAAAAAGGAACAGACTCGGGAAGGAGCTGGTTATGGCAGGTTTCACAGGGAAGGGAAGAGACAGGAAGTTCAATGAGAGGAATACAGTAAAGGTGGGCTGTAAGATAAGAAAAGCGAGAGGTATGAGTGGCTGAGTAGGAATTTGGGAATGAGTGTTTGGGAGAGCTGATGATTGGTAAGCAAGCAGCAGGTAATGATGAGGATAGGAGCATTTCAGAACTTCCTGGACATAGACCAGGGTGAAGGACAGGGGCGAAGCCAAAGGCAAGAGACTGAGGTTGAGTCTGTTGGGGGCAGTAACAGGAAACCCAGAAGCAGAATGAGAAATCAGCACTTGTATCTCCAAATAAAGTAGGAAGAGTGGGAGGAAGCAAGGTATCATAGGATGGAATCAACTGTACAAAATGTTCCCAGCATTTCATGCCAGCAGGAGATGGGACATCTCAGCAGTTGCACAATGAAGTAACTTGCTGAAAAATGCAACAAAGTGCAAGGCAGAAGGATCACCGTATCCTCTCATTCTGTCCGGGTGCCGAGCTGCACATCTGTGTTGCAGCTGTACCCGATACTTCCCTGCTTTTCCTGGGCTCATTTCTCAATTCTCTGCATTTCCTGACAAAGTATGGATCTTCCTGTAGTACACTAAACCCTCCAATTTATCTGTTGCTAAAGGAAAAAGCATTCCAGCTCAGTTGCAATTGAATGCCATTGCTTAAACTCCGGGCTGTTTGATAGACTGTATAGAAAGTTGGAATCATTCAGGAATCACATTTAGTGGTTTTAAGATTGCTTTCACACTCCCTTGTAAATTATCTGAATATCATTGCCACACATATTTCTAAATGATGATAAATATTGGGTGCTTTTTGGCATTAGTAGGTTCAGAGAACTTAGAAATAAAACCAGGAAGTGACAGCAAAGAGAAAACTCCACTATGTGGGGTGGTCCTTTCTGGAGCAACCCTGTTATAACTTACACCATGGGCCTTTGAAATTATAATTAAGAGTAGTCAAAATATCAGAATCCCAGATCTTCTCATTACCACAGAATATATTTGGCTTTGCCTCTCCCATAAGCCAAATTTTCCAGAGGGGCATGTTGGTTGTAGTGACACATGATAAACAACAGGAGTTCTAAGAAAAATTGTAAAACTTTCAGTTCAATTTAAAGAAGAGGATACCTTTTTCACACCAAAACGTGTCAATAAAAAAAGGAAGAGTTGCAAAAACCCCAAAGTATCATCCAGCAGGACCCAAGTATTATGAGGTAGTGGGACTGATTGGTCTGAGGGATCAGGAGGCTGGTGGCACAGAGGTGTGTAATGAGGGAATGGGACCAGATTGCAAGACAGTTAAGAGCTTCTGGTGTAGAAGAATCACCCAAATTACTGATGTCTCCATGAAGGTATAATGTGTATTCCTTATACACATCCAGACACGATAGTCTTTGTTTTCCAGTATGTAGGAATTCCCAGTCATGAGTATGTGATGTGTATTCATCAAAGAAGATAAAGTGATGTTTGCCATACTGATATTTGGCATTGCTTCAGTTTTAGGCAGTTCACATGTAAGGTCAATTACATGATGTTTGACTATTTTTGGTATCCAGCCTGAAACAAAAGACATTTTTTCAGGGTATTGTGGTGCCTTGTAGTGTTCCATCCCCCCACCTAAGGCTATTAATTTAGTAGGTGTTAAATCCTGTTCCTCTAGTAGTAGAGCAATGGTAACAGTTTGCAAAAAAGATTGGTAAAGAGACCATGTGTCGGTCAGTAACACATAGACAGAAAAGGAGGGGCTTATTTGCTGAAATAAGGTAAATAAGGCTGGGAAAATCTGACAAACTCGTGGTAGTACCTGCGATCACAGTTTAACAGTGGGACAATCATACGTGCACAAGTCTGGAGAGAATCTGATCACTCCTGCCACAAGAAAGGGACTGGAATTGATGGATTTCAGGGGATTTTTTTCCATCCAGAAGTACATCATTATATATCAGAGATCTGTCCAAGGTTGGTAATTTTTTCAACAACATTAATAACTATAGCAGTATTTTGCCATCCGGTTTCTATTGTCAGCTTTGCGGTTAGACGCTATAGTTAAAGATTTATTTATATTTGTTTTTAAAGCCTTATCCATAACACAGTAACACTGTAGCTTTTTAAAGAGCAACAAAAAGGCCAACAATTTAAAATTTAAGGAAATTATATTCTATGAAAATTTAAATACTTTGGCTACTGTGGAATTTCTATTTAACTGTTTCTAAGTGTCCTTTCCTCTGCTCAGAAGCCTTAGTAGCCCAAATTAGGTACTATAAAAATGCCTTAAGTTTTCAAGAGCAGTTTTTAAAATACATTACATTATATGTGTACTTGTATGTTTTAGTCTGTTACTAAATACTAGAGGGAAATTAAAATGGGTACTTACTGCAGATGTATTATACTGGCTAGGCTAGTATGAAACATGATGGTGAAGCAGGAGAGCATATTATGAAGATAAGAAATAATGAAGAAAGGTGTGTGCCGGTGCATAATATAATTTAGGAGCTGGCTTTGTAGGAAAAAACCTGAGAACTCCTACCTGATGTGTTTTCAGAGATGATGCACACATTTGTGGCAATTTGCAACTAAAAGGCCACAGCTAATAGGTAAAACTCAGCATAATGCTTTTATTTGTGAAGCAGGCAGAAATTGTCAGTGACAGAATGCAAATTCAGACAAACTGATGGGAAATTTGACTGTGTAAACATGGAATAGACAAAAGAATTGGTAGCCAAAATGCCACCAGTGCTGTTGCTGTCATGCAGCGAGACTTGGAGCCTGTTGCCAAACAGTCTTTTGTCAGTACTCACAAGGATGCACTGTCAGGGCTTTAAAAGGTTGACAAGCTAATTCAATCAGTTGGTCACTATCAGAACTAAAGAATGAACACATTTCACATGACATATCAAGTAGCTGCCTTTTCTGATGTGATTTGGTTTAAGTCATCTGTCAGATGCAAAGAAGCGAGTCCAGCATCATTAGCAGCAGTTGCTGCCCACTCAGTGCAAGAGCCTCTGGGAAGCAACATCCTGAAGAGCTGAACACATCCAATCCCAAGAGTGTCAGAATTTTCCCTGCTAAGACCAGGTGAGTTTAACCTGTTAAGAACATTGTACTATGTTAGGTATCAATGTAGGCATAAAAGAGAATCTTGTTCCTTATGCTAAGAAAATGGGATGGTTTATGTGAACATGACAGTTATTAACGGAGAAGAAATTTTCTTTGAGTACCCTGCAAGCTTTAGTCCCTGTTGGAAGCAACTCATTCTATTTATAGCTTTCGTACAAATTTTCTGAACACAGTTATTGATTCAAATTTTCTTTCATTTTATTGCTAGTGATTTAGCTAAATAGCAAGATGAAGATACTTGAACCAAACAACAACACAACAACAAAAGAGTACAGAACTGAAACAGGGCTTCTATTAACCAATTAGCATTTTCATTCTGGGGCCAAGAAATACACGTTTGCCTTTAACAGAATGACCGACCAAATTACTGTCAGTCAGCCAATCTGATAAAGGTCAACTACTGAAAACCCAGTCTGGTCAGTACACAAACTAAGTGACCTGGGCAGTCAGAAGTTCATTTGTTGTTTTGAAAGAAAAGTACACTATTTTCATAGATGCATCTGTTCTTCATCAATTACAAAACCTTTAATGAAATTTTATGATGGAAATAATATTATCAACTTTCCTAATTATACTCCTTGTTCATTGGAGCTTATTTGGGTATCTTGACTACACAAACGTGGTTTAAATAAAATGATATATTTTAAGTTCTTCAAAATGTTGTTTACTTTAATTTTAGTCAAACAACTATTCCCAACAGTTAAACTGGCTGAATAAAACTGGTGGGGTCGAAAATAGGAATACGGCCACTATTCCTAAGATAGACAATCATTTTGTTGTAGAGATTCATGTTTTAGATTGTAAAGTAAAACTTTTAACTGTTGTTTACCTATTTTCAAATTACCTAACTATGACAAAATTTAAAAGCAGGTTTTACTCTCTATAGAGCGCTGGCCTGGCAAACCTGGCTGTGGGACCTGGCAGTGGAGCCCACCGATGCTCTCTCATGGCTGGTGCTCACCAAAGGAAAGGGCCAGGACTGGGCACCACAGAAACATGTAGAGTAAGTTTCCTACGTGAAGAGGTTTGCACAGGAAAAGTTTATCAGTTACTACAAAGAAATTCCCTTATGTTCTTGGTTAGGAGTTGATTTATTTATTGCAGTCTTGTTTATTTCCCTTCTAAGAAAGACATTAAAAAAGATGTCATCCTCTAAATGTGGTTGCCTGCAAGACAATTGGCTGGACACATTTAACTTTGAAGTTGGCCTGAAGAGTTGCATCACCCCACTGATCTAAATCTCTCCCTGCCATGTCTGCCCAGAAGAAGTATTTTGAGTGTTGCAGATTTCCTCATGCCAGAGAACAAATAGCATTTCAAGGTGTAGGTGCCTTTTGGTTTTGTGGAAATTTCAGGAACTCACATCTGCCAGTAAAACTGTCATGCAAATTAGATGTTCTGTCTTAATAGGTAAATCGTGTACTTACTCCTTTAGCATACTGGTACATTCTTTTTGAATGTACCAGTACATTTTTTTTATTTGATAGAGGGAAGCTGCTCTCCCTGCTAAACTGCAGGTGTCTTAGCCACTTAGCTGTTTTGTCCTCTCACTTTCCTCAGTTTTAGCAGTCTTTTATCTGCAGTCACTTCTTTCATAAGGGTGATGGTTTTTTTACATCTGTGTTCTACCTTTCCAAAAAATGGAAGCTTAAAGGAATTAAGATTTACTCTGACTTGATTGTAGGATATAATAATTTCTTAATAGAGATGGGAATAGCTTGTTATAGAATAAATTACATAAATGCTGCGTGAAAACACTGCACAGAAATTGTCAATCATAATGCTGAATGTATCTGTTTGCATGATTTCAGTAAATAATTGAATAATGAAAATGGCTGCTAATTCTTCTGTTGCTCAGATGGTGCCAGTTTCAGAAGCTGGAAAATACAAATTTATTGTTGTTTGTTAAATCCTGATTTTATCCTTGTGTTATTGTGTACTTATCTGTTCCCTTATTAGGCGGGAGATGAGCAGAACTATTTCTGGTTTATGTGCTCGTTTGAGCAGAATCATGGCTAATGTCAGCATTACCATTGAGAAGAAGTTGGTACCCATAGGCTGCCATACAAGCAAGAGGGTATTTCCCCCACCAGTTTATAGAGTGCCACTGTGCTGTGAGTGCATAGAGGAGCACGTAAGCACATATTAGCAGTACTTGTGGACATTTGTGTGGCACTGAGATGTGTGCATGTGAAGAAACAGGCTTATCTAAGGAGATGCTGGCTTCTCTAAAGTGGTTTGAAATGGAGTTTTAGCTGTCACATCAATCTCTTTCTTTCAATGTGCCTGGAGGATATTTGTCTGGCAGTTTACCCTCCCCCAGCTTTCCACTGTCTGACAGACCTCTGGGGGTGTGTGCCATGATTCTTTCTTTCCCATCTTTGTCTTTAGTGTCACCAGAAGGATATGGGGAGGAGAGAAGTTGAATGTTGGCACCCTGATTCCTTTGCCACGAGGATTCACCACAAGCGGCTTTGAAGGAAGGGCTTGTTCACCATGATCCTTCGAGAAGTTTTTTTCCTCCTCCTAATACATCTTTCCAATTGCAAGTGTATCTCCCTCACCAGTCCCAGGGGTTCAGGAACACACAACCTCTCCAAAAAATCCTGAAGTGAGAAAGGAAAACCAGCAACTGAACAGAAGCTCATAATATTTAGCCTGATTTCTGATTTTCTTCTGAGTAAGAATGCTTAAGAGTGATGATGGTTGTTGCATTAAGCTATAAATTTTCAATCATAATCTTGAAGTGAGCCTAGTCTAAATAGTTTTCAAGGAAGAGTTAAAAATAAAAGGAAGCTACACTTTAGCTTTTCTTCCTCACCCCCTTCTGAACTTACCTTGCATTGAGCAATCCTGATGAGATGGAATAGCTATTTCTTGCAGAACTATATCTAATTTTTTGTTTTGTTTTCAAAAAGGAGATACAAACCACAGTAAGGAATTAAATGTATCACTCACTTTAAGAACTTCACAAAAGGGACACATATTAGGTCATTTGGCCCAAAAGTAATATCTTGATAACAGAAAAGTTTATGAACATGTAAGTGCAATAGAAATGTTTCTATTAAATCTATAAACAGTAGTAATTGTAGAAATATTTTTGTTGTACATTAAAGGATTTCTCTTCCACAGCAGTTTTTCCTTGAAACTGTGGAAAGTGTAATACATCCAGTTTTATGAATTGATTTGATTGTTGCAATTGGTATCATCTACCTCTGTTGTTCAAGAGGAGAAAAATGAAACTAGCAGGCAGCAGAGAAGCCAGCAGAAAATTAGTTTTTAAAAGTCTATCTGAATCTCATTTACACTTTGCAATGCAGGTGTTAAAATCTATTTCTTAACCAGTATATTTTAAAATCAAACTGTGCTCCTTTAAATTGATTAAATAAGATTTGTGATACTTTTCTGCTTCACAGACCTCCACTTTCTTAGAAGAAAACTTAAATTGCTTCAGGAAACAGGAGGCTTCAGAAATGGAAACACCATGTGACAGTGGGGAAGGGCCGCACTGGCCGAGCAGAGCTCATCCTTTCCAGGGTCACTTTGCAGAAACCCCATATTTTTTAGTGTTGGGATGAAAAAGAAGCAACAATAAAATATGTGTTTTCAAGGGGGAAAGAAATTGTGCTAAAATGTCTCAGTTTACCTCTGCCAGCCACTTTATGTTCCCTTTCAATGTATAGTTAATTCACAATTATATATTTTTGTTTTAACTCAAACTGCTAAAATAACCCCTTGTTTGAAACTGTTTATACATATAAAGATTTATAGTGCTGGGAATAAAAGCCATCATCTGGATTTCATTAAGATTTTCCTGGCAAGTAATTAATGCTGAAAGCATGTTTTGATCAAGCATCTCCAATAGCAGCAATGGTGAGTTAAAAGCAGCTAGCATTATAGTAATAGGTCTACATGAGCTCTGAAAGTTTTTGCTAGTTTTCCCAGTCCTCAGCAAACGGTGGTGCTAGTACCTTATTTTTCATTCCCTGTGTTTCCTCATTTCATGGTCATATCAGCCTCTTGGTGACTGCCAATGAGCGGATCTCATCATAGCTGAAAATTCAGGAACATGTGCAAAGAAGCCACCCAAATGGACAAGAAATTTGAATATTCTCTCTCCTGGCTTTTTGCTTTAGAATGAGAAGACTGCAGGTATGAATCTGTCAAAGTAGGTAATTAATTAATCTTTTTGGTTTGTTTCTGTTTTGATTTATATCTGTTGTGACTTAATTGCATGTCTTTATTTACATGTACAGTAAGTCAATGTAGGTTTTTCTGTGTTACCTGTTGTGCATTTTTGTGTTCTAGACTATGACAGCAGGACTCTGTCTCAGCCTGCATTTGGGAGAATTGGCTTTTGGAGCAATAATCAGTAAGATGTGGGATGTCCTTTTCCCAAAGCAGAAATGCCAGCTTATCTACTATACTCCAAGTAAAATACATTGTGTACAGCTGCCTGTGAAGTTCCATGTTGCAGAAAGACAGAAATACCCATTGGCACCAAAACAGTGTTTTACACTGTGCACTGGGTTGGGGAGGTACCTGTGAAATAACCTTACCCTTAGTAATGCATAATAACTCTTGTCTATATTCAGTGTGGTTATTGACTCTATTGGAAGCTATCAGCTACAGGTGTACATTTGGAGAAATTTCCAGAAAGTACTGATAACTTAGAACATATAGAGTAGCAGCAGGTGTACAACTCCTGTTAATTTCACCCATTGAAAATTACAAACTGGAAGAGCCGTTATGAGTTGTTTTGAGAGGTCCGTGTTTTATCATCAGCTTGTAATTGTGCTTCTGGCTGTTAGTCACTGGGCTGCCAAAATTCAAGTGGCTTGAAGTGTGAGAGCTACTGGACCTGCAAGGCAATAACGAGAAGGAGGTTATTTTATGGCTGATCTCCCTGCATGTGTTGTGTGTTTCCCTTTGATAAGGTGGTTCTATCAGCCCCACCTATTAGAGTTGTCTGACACTTCCCATTACAGACTTTGTTTTCAGATGATTATAATGCAGCCAAACTGTAACTGTCTGAGTTGAAATCTGACTTTTTGTACTGGCATGCTGAAGTGCTTCATGTGGAAATTAATCAAAAAAAGTTCCCCAGGTTTGGGGTTTCTTTTAATAAGGCTAGAGAAATTGTTTTGCACAGTGAAGATAATCTCTTCTTTGTGGAACTCTAAATGCAGTTGTATGATCTTTGATCCGCAGGTCATGATTTCATGATCTCATTAGTGTGAGGAAAGTCAGTGTAGGCTTTGTATTAATGTAGAAAATGTGGATCCTAATGGATTTTTTTCACATATACTGTGTGGGCTGCCAAAGGTATTTTCAAGTCCTGTTTGGCTCTCATTTCTTGCCTGAGTGCATCTGTTTTTTCTGAGTGGAGACTTGACACTTGGAAGAGAAGTGGCTATTGGCTAAAGGACAGCTTTTATCTCCGTGAAATCAGACCAAATCTGGCAAAGCTATAAGCTGCTTAAAGAACACGTAATTCCAATATGCTCGTGCTTGCTGGATGTTTTTAGCCTTATTCCCTATAGTTTATCTCTGTGTGCCCAGGCTGGGACAGTTCAGGCTGAGCAGATGTCTCCTGTAACCGAAGTTCTCAAACGGTTCCTGGCTACGCTGCCTCTGGACATCATTACAAAGATCAGGGGCTCTTTCTCCTCATTGTCAATGCTTTATAAGGTTATAATGTAAAATTATAAGATTTAAAAGAATAACAGAGGAGACCTTGATCCAGGGACCAAAGCAAGAGACTATGACAAGGGATCTGGCTGTGGAAGACCACAGAATACAGGGACTGGGAGCCTATGGGGCAGTGAAAACAGTGTTTGGGTTACCCTGCTGGGTAAAAACAACCAGGATCAGTGGTCTGGATCAGCTGGACAGAGATTAGGGCAACAAATGAGGAAGGGAGTTAAGGCATAGCCAGAGGTTATTTTACCAGCCTTGAACAGAAGAAATGGGGCTGGTGGGCCATATAGCCAAAGCAGGTGTTTCCTACAGGAGGGACTGGAATAGTGAAAAAAAAAAAGTTCCACTGTAGTATCTATGAGAAGATGAACTTCAGTCAAAAGGCTAAACAGTAAACACTAAAATCAGCTCTGAAAGACAAAATGGGAAGTCTTATGTGTGAGGAAATGCTAGCCTAAGGAAGGAGAAAATAAGAGAAGGGACAGAAGATGGTTGTGTGGCTCTAGTTATTCACGAGTCAAGTGTTTAGAACAATGTACATAACTGAAAGAATGTTACTTTGCTTTTCAGACCAAAACAACTGTACACAACATCTATTCTAAGTGCATTTGCAATTCTGCAGTTCAGACCAAAAACTCAGAATGAGTGGATTCCAGAGATAAAATATGCCATGCAACTTTAATTTTGTTCTTGCTTATTTATATAGAGAAAATGTTTCCCTTTGCCTAACACATGCACAAAATAGGGGGATTGAACAGTCTGTGAAAGTTCATGTCACAGTTATTTTAATGGCAAAGGATTTTAATAGCAAAAGATTTTAATAAATATATTACACTAGCTGTAATATATGTAATATAGCTGTCACAAGATCCCTCCTGAGCTAAACAGTGTGTGGTATTTTAGAACAAATTATGAAAGAAATAACTTCAAACCTGAACTATTCTGTTGGAACCAAGAGGAAAAAGAAACCTACTTTAAAGTGTATGCAGCAAAGCAGCAATGGAAATCTGCAAATAGAAATAATAATTATAACTAGGCTAAGCTTTGATGTTCCTTTACTTTGAATGCCCAAGTTTGCAATTCTGTTCTTCTGATATTTTTCTAATTCCTGTCTTTGAGGAAATTACTTGGTTTTCTCCACAAGACAGTCCAACAATGTTACGATATTTATGCAGAGCAGATGATAATGGATCAGGACCCAAGAATGAGAACAGGGGTCACTAAACTGCCCCTGTAAGCACTACCTGAAGGTCTGTAAAGGCTGTGCATAGCTGTCATATGAATTTGAATCACTGCCATGAAGTCTGATGAGTACTTTTTTCACCACAAGGTCAGTATTTAATTAAAGTTATGCACATTAAAATACTGTGTTTTTCCTCCCTGTCACAATATTGGCAGCTGTGCATATAGCTTTATTTTACTTTGAATCTGCTTGGAAGAATGGAGTGTTTTGTGTATCTAACCTTTTGAAAGTTTGTTTCTATATGAAGATTTTGCCTGCTTAATGAGCAGTAAATGAGCTCCCTGACAGAACAAATGCCTCACTTATTCCAATATTCTTCACCAGATGCTGTCAGCTTGTGCCCAGAGAAGGTGAGCACCTAAATTAGGTACCAGTTAGGAATGGTTTCTGGTTGTCTGCTTAATGGAAAGAGTTTAATTTGTGGTTTAGGACTCACCTCTTTTCACTAGTTATATGTGAAGCTAAAATGAGATGTGTATGTCAGGAATAAAGTTACATTGTCAAATTAAGGTTCAGCAGCGTGATGCCTTTTGGTTGTCAACTCTTACTGCCTAGAGTCAGTCTCATTTATTCCCACCTGCCCACCAGGGCAGAGCTGCCATGAGAAGCCCTTAATGATGAACCTTCCTTTCATCAGATGCAACAGAGGGCCCACATACTTATTGCAAAATCAGAGCAAATTCTGCCACAAGCAGATAGAAGGTGTGTGATTTGGTAGTTTACAAAGTGGATGGTTTCAATTTTGGTGAATAAACTCAGGCTTGAATTTCCATTAGATCATGGCAATTATAATGGTAAGAAAGAAGAGAGACAATAGAAAAATACCTTTTAATTGGAACAAAGTTGTGATTATGCCTGTTCCCAGGAACAATTCCTGTTTGCTCTGTGCTCTGTGCTGATAGCCCCTAGGTGCACTTAGCAATTTGGAAATTTTGAATTCAGAATAAGAGCTTCAATTCTATTATTTCCCCACTTTGCATGCTTTAAACAGACAGAATCAGCAAGAAGAGGCAAGATTTAACTTTTCCCAACCAAGTAACATACAAATGAAACCATATGACTACAAACAATAGCTCTTGTGTCCTATTCCTGCTATTTGTAGGTCCATATATTGTTCCTTTGGCTAGCTACCAGAACTCATAAAATGCTTTTAGGCAGCTGTGTCCCATTAAAGCCACATGTTACATTACATCAATAAGGAACCATAGAAGTGCAGAGCTTACAGGGATTTTAGAAGACTGCTTTTTTATCTTCATAGACTGGGAAAGGATCAAGCATGCCACCCTGGAAGATATTAAAAGCCCTCAGAGAGCAGATTCCAGAACTCTTTAGACTATTTTGGCATTTCTCTTCTCTGACTGTTAGATAACTCTTTGTAATATCCAGCCTTAGTATTTTGCATTTTTTTTTTCTCATGGTGGACATTGTAAGCTGTTGGTTACTGTCCTTTTATAGAACTCTATTACTTATTGTAAGATCACTGTCAAATCTGCTCCTAACCTCCACTTCAGAGAAAAGAAGCCCAATTAGCACAGTCTTTTTTTATCTTTTCATCACCTTTTCTGTTTAAATCCCCTAATACTGTTACAGTTCTCTGGATTCTGATTTGTTTAATTTTTTCTTGGGAATGTATGAAATTAATTCTTCATCTGAGGACCCATCAGTGACCAATATAGCAAATAATGGCTTCTGTGGATACATGTGATGAATTTTCTGCCTAGCCAAAAATTCTTTCTCTTATGTTTGTGCATTTGATTATATTCTGTAATATCTCTATAATGTGATGTCCTGGTTTTGAAAGACAAGTATCTGCCAGAAAAAGCTGGAAATCTCCCTTTGAATAGAGAATGTAAACCCCTCCCTCAGATTATTATAATTTTGCAATTAGGGGCTTTCAGGAAAATAATTGGGAATAGAAATAACAGTTCTTTACTAGAAATATTAAAAGATACAAATGTAATAGTACAGAAAGGCAAGCAAAACAAAACAAAACAAACAACAACAACAACAATAAAACCTAGAAAGCCCTGACAGAGTCAGGGATGTGACCTGACACCCTGTTGGTCAGGGTGTTAGAAGCAGTCCAGATGAATCCTTCTGGAGTAACAGATGCAGTTCAGTGGAGTAGAGATGGTCCTGAAGAAAGCCCAGTGGTGGCAAGATGGGCCCAGTCTTCTTCCAGGAATCCAGTGGAAAAACAGGTTCTACTGGTGTGCTCACCTCTCCTTCTATCTAGGTAGGAATGCTTGGAGCACCCCTCACTGGATGGAGCATCTCCCAATGGGATGATGTAATGTCTCATGAAATTGGTGAGCCTTAATGGCCCATTATCAGAAAGCATCAGCCCCAAAACTCGTGTTTGGTCACCTTTTGTTTTGGTTAAGTACCCATAAGTACCCAGCAATCAATTCCTCAGCAACCCACCAGTAAAATTCCACAAACATAAAGGAAACAAATCCAACCCCCAATATGTGAAATTAACATAAAACGTAGAAATTAATATCTGCCCCTTGGCTATGGCCTAAATAGAAGAACACATGGATCTGAGTATTAAAAGAATCATCTTTTTTTGTACAGCATTTTTGTTAAAAACAAATTATCGGATTGCGAGGACTTTTGTTAGCAGTGTCTCTTAAACTGCAAATTTCTGACTTTTCATATACTGAGATTAAATGGGGAACAGTTTAAAAGGTTAAGACTCATCACACTAAAAAGTGATGAATTAGGGGGTATTTGATAGAAATCTTCAAAGTGATGCATGATGTTAACAGTTTAACATTTCTTTCAGTACATGAAAGACAACAGAAGCCAGATTCAAAACAAGCAGATGATGGGTTTGTTTTTAATGCAACAGTGATGCAGCAAGTAAATATTAAAGCATGTTATGGCTAATTTACATGTGTGGTAGTTTACATATGTTCAAGGGCATGTGGATAAATTTACCAAAAAGATTATACACATGATTAGTAAATGGACTAATCAGGGTCAGTAAATGGACAAACCAGATCCATTTCACAAAGTACTCTGAGGGAGAATAGCTGGAGCACAGTGAAGTAGTCAGAAATATCATATGTACTTGTTTCCTGAGCATCTGCTTCTGTTCAGCTCTGAAGACATGATACTAGAAGAATTGCCTTGTCTGTGCACCTGTCTGCACCAATGGACCAATTCCAATGCTCTCATGCTACCAGTAACTAAGGCAGTTTCCTATGAGTGTTGCCTTTTCACCGGAGTTTGAAAGGTACTTTTTTTTCCCCTGAGGGGAGAAATGCTATCTCCCTACCTCTGAACATTACTTCTTTAAGGAGGTATTCATGGGGGAATGTGTTTGGGCAATTTATGGATGGCATAGAATAAAATCAAATATATAAAATACTATTATGATTTAGCAGAACAGGAAAATAATGGACACTTTGATTAATTGTGCTTTAAGAAGTTACAGAAAGTATACACTAAAAATTAAGAGAAACTGAAAAGGATAAAATCCTAACTATTCTGTTCTGTGCAAGCTTTATTCAAACAAAGGACAGCATTTCAGAATTAGGTGTAGCTGTGATATACATATTATACAGGTAGTTTCTAATATGTTCTTCCAAATTTTCTTTGCAAAATATAGATACAATTACAAAGGAAGGGAAGGGGAAAAGAAGGGAAGGAAAGTGAAAGAAGATGTGCTTGAGTCAAAGAGTTTTGAAAGATTGAAAACTGAAAAGAGATAATTTAATACTTCCTTCTTTGCTAGTTAAGATCCTTTACAATCTGACAAATGGTTATACCTTTGTGTATAAATTACTTGTTGAAAAGTGAAATAACATTAAGGTAAACTCTAAATGAGAGCTGGAAACTGAAATAAGCTTCTAAAAAAACCCTCACAAAATCCAACCCCTTTACCTAACAAATCATGGAATTTGATGTCTTCCATGGTGCACCAATGGAAGACATCAAATCTGCAGTAAGGTCAATGGTACGCAGCATTACCAAAAAGAGACATCTGTGTTTCAGACCTTGGAAAACAGATAGCACTTTAAAGCATTTGTCTGCACTCCTTAAGCTTGTTCATAGGCATGGAGGAGTTGCACACAAACATTCTTTGAAAAAATACAGACAAAGTAATTTTTGTGTCAGTGAAAACTGAGAGAGGGCAGTAAATCATTCAGAGGAGCAGCCTTTTTTTCTGTCCAGCATAAAGGACTAACAGATTGGGCTTGCCATACAGCACAAGGTAGAATGTTTGGAGAGAATTTGTGGAAAAGAGTTTATTTTTAAATTCAAGACAAAAGGCAGAGCTCAGGATGGCTATTCTTTGGCAATCAGATAAGAGGAAGATTGATCATCATTATATGGAGGTTGTGGAAGCTTTCTAATTTAGAACTCAAGATACTGGAAATAGCAAAGTTGCTCTTCAGACTTCAGTGCAAGTTGTGTTAAAATGTGTTTTAATCCTCCCTGTGTTTTAATCCTCCGAGAATTCTTTGGTTAAGGAGTAATGTAGTACTTTTGTGGAAAAAAAAAAAAAAAAAAAAAAAAAAAAAAAGAGAAAACAAACAAAC
>WEIU01000629.1:41224-99595 GCA_013389925.1 Aegithalos caudatus | reverse complement strand
AAAAAAAAAAGAAAAAAAGGGCATAAGAACAGAATTACATCACCTAACAGTGCTTACTGAGGTGCACAGATCTTGCTTTTCATTTAGATCTTTGGTCCCTCTGAAAAAAAAATTTGGTAATATTAGAGAAAGCATATTACTACTACACTAATTATGATTACAAAGACGGTATTTCTGAATTCTGTGTGAGTTAGATCATAAGACTAGGAAGCTCACTGATACATGAATTAACAGTTTGTCTAGATAAAGAAGTCAGAACCTCTGAGATTATGTCCCTATAACTGCAGCCTGCCTGAACTCTAACAGGTAAGGTCATGCAAGGGTTAATTTAACAGTTTCATTTTCTCTCCCTCTTTTTTTTTTTTTTTTTTCTTCCCCTCTTTTTTTTTTTTTTTTTTTTTTTCTTCCCTGAGATTTCCTGTGAGCTTGAGTTTTAGGCCTTTCCTACCTTTAAGTTAGAATTTAGCTCCAGATTTCAGTGCAAACCTGAAAGTGAGTCCTACTGCTTGTTTTGCCAGCGCCAGAGCCTTTCCAAGGCAGGTGGCTGCTACAGCTGCCACAGCCACTGACATAGGAGGGAATGCCTGACTGGGATAAGGCTATTGCCAGAGGAAGATCTTGCAGCTGGTGCTGATCAGGCTCACCAGGCTCTTTTTGCAGCCAGGGAGCAGCAAGGCTGGCTAGTTAGGGCTCTACATCAGCCTGTCTTTTCATTTTAGCCTTTCTTTTACTCTTTCTCTCTTGCTGAACTTCTGACTGCCCATTTAGCCATCTTGCAGAGCTCACTTGCCCATGTTCCTGAGAACCCTTCAGGCAATCTTTTACAGGTCAGTGGTGGAAAACAGGTAACTGTGTCTCGGGAAGATTTATGTGAAAGGGCAGCTTTATGGTTGAAGTGAAGTGCTTTCAAAGGATTCACTGTCTCTGAATCCTGTAAAAGTTTAGTTAGTTGTCCTACTGATTGAGTAAGTTTGCCTGAGTTGGATTTCCTTGGATCAGTTTATCCCTCAGCAGCCTGGTGGGATGGCTGCATGGATAGAAATGCATACCAAACTCTGAGCAAGGTGGCTATTATGTTCATGCTGTGTGAATTAACTTATTAGTATTTAATAAGCTTAATAGATTGTTTCCCCTCTCCAATTCCCCTTTATTACAGAGAACTACAAACAAAGAATGAGGATTTTTTTTTCCCATCAGCAATGACTTCTTAGGGTACAAGATTCAAGGAATGTTCTTGGCTTGTGTGTTAAAGAAATATTCATTTCTTCAGACCAGTTAAAGAATACCAGTGCCACAAATTTAGAAATCATTTTGTGTGTCCTTGTAAATTTGTTAGTATATTCCTTTTTATTTGTTTGAAGTCTCAAAATAATTGTTTTTTGATATTTTTAGGGAATCTGAAAACAAGAAGGTGGCAATATTTTTTGTCCTCTTTTAAAAAAGTTACATTAAAAACTAAAAGCAGTGATTTTCTTATATCCTGTTTTTTAAACAGAGGTGTGCCAGATTTTTTCCTTTATTTTTAGAAAAAAAAAGTTTTAAATATGTATTTAATATAGAGTGCTTTTAAGGATTAATTTGCTGATAGTTTCTGCCAAAGTGTTCTGCAAAGGAGGATTGAGAACAGGACAGAAGATCCTTGTTTTATTTATCTTTTTGGTTTCTCTGTTCAGTTTAGGCTTTTTGTAGATTTTTCTCAAGAAAGTGTTTACTGAAAATACAGCATTAGGCTGGAGCTAAGAGGACAGTACTTGGGTTCCTGTGACTTGAATAACCTTTCCCAAAAATATACATGTATTCTGGTTTCTGGAAGCTGCATCTGGCTCAGGAAGCCCCCTCCACAGATGGAACTAGCTGGAGATAGTTAAATGTTGGGGAAATTACCATGGATGCCTACCTGCTCCTCTAAGACACCTGCTTATAGCTGGTGCTGGAAACTTGCTACTGGGCAGTGTCTGACCCAGCATGGCCTTCCCTATCCTGATGGCCTGGATTGCCCTGAATATGGAGGACAGGGTTTGCTCTCCAGCACTGCTTCCACAGGGCACTTGTGGGTGAGGGTTGCTGCGATGGCATATCCCTGACATCCAACTTCAGGGATTGAAGGCACTTCCTTGAGAACCATCCACTAAGGTGTGTGTGTGTAAGGCTCAGTTGTAATTTTGCCGAGTCTTCAAAGGGGAAAAAGAATTGAATCACTTTGGTAGCTTCAGTCTATCAAGAGAAAACACACGGCAGAAGCCTCTCATGGCACATTCCACTGCCAATATACTCTCCAAATCTAATCGTTACAAATAGGGTTTGACTCAAGCACCAAGAGAATACTTTTACAAGCTTGGTGTGCAACCTTGAAATGTAAACAGAGATACTTGAACTCTTGTGCTTTTGGGGTTTTTGCCTGTACCCTGAAGGTATCAGATACTGTTTCATACTTATGGCATGGAGTGCTGGGCTGAGACTGAGAGGTCTTTTTGGTTGCCTGTGCTGGCAAACAGATGTGGTGCAGATTAAACTAGCAGGGCTGTGCTGTCTGAAGATTCACAAATATGAATGCTTGCTGGTTCTAGGCTACCTACGTGCATTTTTTTCCTCATCCTACTTAGGAGCGACCTCAATTTCTGGGTGATAGAACGTGTTTCCTATTTTTCCTCACAGGAAATATTGCTGCAATAATCTCTGTGTTCAGGGGCAGGGTGGTGGTTGTTTTGCTTGGCAAGTCACAGATTTGTACTGCACACATGGATGCAAGTGTGTGTCACAGCTCATCCCCTCCTTTTGAAGAGGACATAAGCAACTAGTGAGAGGTAATAGAAATTTGTCAGCTGGTAAAATTCTGATTCAGTGAATATGAACAGAGTTTTGGAAGCAGAACAGTGAGCTTTCCTTTTTCACAGTTTTCTCTGTTCCTCCATTGAAAACTCAGGCACAACATCTTTTTTTCCATGAATCTTCTTACTGTTCCCTGCCTACAGAGCTCTCTTCTCCTTTAACACCTGACTTCTGTAACATAAAAGTAAAAGGTCTGGAAAAGGATGTGGATCTGAAGTGGAAGAGGCAGTACATGCCTCATGCCAATGGAAGGAGACAGAGGTTGCTATGGAACTCAGCCTCCCCAGGAAGAGAGAAAGTGCCCAGGGTGAGGTGTCTGTCCCACTGGTTTTCCTGCCTGCTGTACCCATCCTGCCCTAGGTCTAAGGACAGAAGAGCTGGCAGTTCTACCAGTAAAGGTGGGAAAGAAATGAGAGTTTGGAAGCTCCTGTACAACCCATAAGCAGGTAAATAAATGATTAAAAGTGCCTATATTGCTGTGACAATCAAAATAATTAGATACAGTATTTTTTTCTGCTATGTGCTGGTGGTTATGCTATGTGCTTGAAGCTGTACTGTTCGTTGAATTTATCTTCATATTATTTTGAAACCTCAAGATATTGTTCATTTTAAACAGACTCTGCCTTCTAAATATTGATCCTGTGTAGGCTGAGTTAAGTAATGACAATGTATTAGAAATTCCTTTTGATCTAACTGTTTACATTAATGACTAGTGACAGTTTCCTTTTCCTATATACACAGTTTGGGTCAAATGAGCTTTCCTACTAATGTCCTGCTGCATTTCTGGAGTAATTTGGGTTCATTTTCTAAATGTGGAACATGGGCAGCTTCTGCAAGGATAATCTTGCTGTACATTGTTCCAGGTTAACATTGTTCATGGAATAGTGTGCATGCAGTATTAAATGCTTAAATTCTGTGCTTGATTTACATTCACATTGTCCCTAGAGTTAGGTGGCTAGTACATTTAGGGAGGGATGAAATTCACATCAAAAAAGCCCACTGTCAATCTGAAAATTTATTTATAAAATTATTCCAGTCCCATCCATTTTTTCCAATTAAAACTTTATCATGAAAAAAGCATTATGAAGCATCATTAACTTTCTGCAGTTTTAAATTAATGATTAAAATTTTGATATTTTGTTAGAAAATTAGCTTTCGTTTTGGAATTTCTTTAATGATATTTGATAGTAAATGCTTTTCCTTTTCAAATATTTTTTGTAGACACTTCTTTTCAATCAGGTAAAATATTTTTGATAATCTATTGATAGCCTCTTCTTGTACTCTAACATTTCAGCATTTCCATGTGGTGCTCATATTTAAGTGAAAAGTTGGAAGAGTGAGGGCAGAAGAAAGAAGGGATGTTACATTTACTTTTCCCTAAATTCCTCCTACTAAATGTGAAGTCCATACCTTTTGCATTTTCTTCTTCCTTTGTCCACTTTCATCACACCAAATCATAAAAAGAAATAATTGTACAGGTCAGTTTTCCCTTGACTTCACTAAACCTTTTTTCAAGAAGTAGCTACAAAATAAGAGCAAATCTGTGATTAAAATGTTCTACTAATGGAAAAGGGCAGGTAATGAAATGTGATCATTGTGTTTTTGTTTTCCTTTAATCAATTGGTGGCTTATGTGGGTTACTATTCCTATAGTTTAACTGTGAATTCCGATGCCTATTCTAGCTGAAATTTTTTTATTATTTCTCTTATACCCTCTTTTTATGATTTTCTTATCCCTTTACTAATATTTAATCCTTTAGGCTACAATTTCCTCTATTTGATTGCTAGGAACAGATGACTTTGTTTTCTTTCTTCTCCTTTCTTGTTCAAAAATCAGAGGAAAACATAGTTGTTAATAATATTTTGTTATAATAATAACAACAAAAAAAATCTATGTACTTTAGTCATAAGAAATAGTCCCATATTAACTTGGAGGTATTGAATAAGCTGAGATCTCAATATATTTATTAATATATATTAACATATATTAAAATATATTAATTAATATAGTCTGTCACTCAAAACAACAGTGTCTCTTTTTGGCAGGAGCTCAACTGTGCAGGTTAAAGTTTCATGACTTCAGACAGTGCCTAATATTAGAAAGATATACGTACACAATGAAGGTGGATCATCTTTACCTACAATTTCACTTTTCCTGTAATGATATGCAGGTTTTTAATCAACCCATTCTCTGTTTTTTTTTAAATGATTTGTAGAAATGGAGGAATTCCCTGCTAAATCACATATTGTGTAAATGTTAATGAAACCCTAACTTTGTACTGTAAAACGTATTTCCAGAGTTAGATTTTGCTTGCTCAGCTTTGCAGACATTTTTTCCTGTGTCTCTTACATGGATTGTATGTTTGTAACTGTGTGAAAATAAGATCTGTTTAACCTGTGCTTGAATCTGTGTACTCAGATTCTGAAGTACTAAAAAAATTTCTGAGTGCCTAGTGACTAATTAGTTAAGCTTTGGGGATTTGTCCATTAGTGGTAAGGTTATTTCTAGATTTGATAAATCAAATAGGACTTTCTTTCCTGGGACATCAGTTTAGTGTTAGGAAAAGCTTTGAATTAAAACTGGTTTGAATTAAAGTTTTGGCACTTTAAGGAAAAAGGAATAATCTCTCATTGGACACTTCAGAAATTAAACCCAGGTGATGTAAATCATGCAGATTCACCTTCTTCAGATATCTCTGCTCAAACCAATTCATATTTCTGATTTTCTGTTTGGCACTAAGGATCTTGCTATTGGGCAACAGAAAATGTGCATAAAGATCTGGATGCTCTTGAGGCTGTTACAGAGTGTTGGGAGAAAAAGGGAAGCTCCCTTTCTGGCTGAATGTGCTTTGTCTCCCTTGATGCTCAACAGCTATAGCAATGAAATTAATTTGTTTAACCTTTTAAAACTAATTTGTTTTAAACAATTTTTAATAGTATATTTCTAAGACTTAGTATGTTCATCTAAATCCTGACCTTTCTTGAATAGATGGTGATAATGATGGCAATGAGGATGCTATTGAATGGCATATGGGAAATATGAGGCCTAACTAATATATTTGATTGCTGATGATCAAGCACGAACCTAAGTTTATTACAAGTGTATCTTTCTTGAATAAATCTGTTTTCCATAAAAGTTTCAATGCTTTTGACCCTGACCAGGTGGTTAGATATGTTTTTGTTTGGTGCACACACTTCTGATAATATTTTTCTGAAATTAAATTTTTGTCCTGCATTAAAGGCTAAATTCCAATTGTATATACTCACAATTAATTACTAATTTTAAGTGACAGAAATGAAGTAAGGACCTTTCTTATTAAATAGATTGAGTTTATGCAAGTTATTACAGTAAAATATTTAGTCAAATTGCATTACATCAAAATAACCCAAAGCTAATTACATTTCAAACATTGCATATAAAGATTTTTACTTAGTTTAAACAGAAAAGAACAGCATTCTTTTAGCATTCTTTTAAAAAAGGCAAAAAGGAATGTATATCTCTAGTCTGCAACAATTTGGTAGAATAAGTTGCAGTTGAGCCATACTGATGTCTGACACAGCAGGCAGTGGGTAATGCTGTGTAACCTGACATCTCTTAATTTTGTTCTATTTCTCTTAGCAGAAATAGGGACTGCAATAAACTGACTACTGTCTTCTATGTTCAAAGTCACATTATGTATGTAAAGAGATTAAGAAATATATCTTATTTCCATTTTCCCCTTAAAGCACAAAATTAGTCTTTAAGTGTTTGCATTTCTATTAGGGACTATTTTATCTGCTAAGGAGAAAAAAGTCTTCAGCAAAAGCAGCAATCACTGGAGTAAGAGGGTTATGTTTTATTATTACATTAGAACATACTGGAAACTATTTTTCCTGTTGTAGGGAATATGATCTTTTTGGTTTAAATCACTTGGAATCTCCTATCATAAAAGGTCACTAAAGGAATTTAAATATCTTGCATGAGGATGGAGTTTTCTAGGAGAATGTTTTTTTGAGCAATGTATATATGTTAATGTTTAGATCAGGTGTGTCACCACACACTTGTAAATTTGCAAAGGCGTGTGCAGTGAATTTAAGTAAATTGGGGTGATTGTCTGTTACAAATTATTATCTTTAGGCTCTTAAGGGCCAATTGCAGCAATTGGATTACTACACTTAGGTCAAATGGCTGTGGATTTCAGTTATACATGTGGAATTAAGAGAGTGATATTATTTGTTCCTGTCCACATGTTAAGACTAAAACATACATTTTTGCTCTAAACTGAGGGGGTAAGGAAGGATGAACATATTGTTAGTCTATTTCTGTTTATTTATACTAAAAATTCACACTAACTTTATGGCAAACTGTCTTTTTAGAACATATGGAGACTTGGTGATAGCAGTCAGAATCAAATTTTTGAGGGGTGGTGAAGAAAACTATTTTGAGGATGTATTAGTATTGTGAATAAAAAGTGCTCCAAATACTGACTTTACTCATGGATGTGGAATAAATTGCTGGCCCTGCTGTTTCTCTTATTAAGTATTCTACTAATATACAAAGAGGCAATCTCAGAAAATTGGTTCAATCTAGTCCTACTCTGAGACATGTGAGTCCAAGGATTGAAAAGAATCACTCGGTTTCCTCTGGCTCAAAAATTAAGCTACCTACCAAGAAGGTAAAATAGAGATACATGTTTCTAGCAATTTAAATTGATAAAACTGTTCTGCACACTGCTTTAAATAGCATTCTTTAACAATATATGAACTGACTTTTTTAGGAAATCATAATGTACTACTACCAGGGCAGGTGAACATATTAGTGGTTGTCGCAAATATACTTTCAGCAGAAACTTTATGAACTGATAGATATATACACCAGACAGTATTAAAACATATAAAAATAAGTAGAGTATTAAGATGCAATATTTGTCAAATTGCTCATTTAATGCATGCCTATTTAAGCTGTTCACTACCAAGTGCCAGATCTGCAGTTAGGGCACAACAACCCCCTGCAGGGCTACAGGCTGGGGGCAGAGTGGCTGGAAAGTGGCCTGGCAAAAAAAGACCTGGGGGTGCTGGTCAGCAGCAGCTGAACATGAGCCAGCTGTGCCCAGGTGCCAGGACCAGGACAGGAATTGTCCCCCTGGACTCAGCACAGGTGAGGCTGCCAAGTTTTGGGCCCCTCACTACAGGAAGGACATTGAGGTGCTGGAGTGAGTCTGGAGAGGGACAATGGAGCTGGTGAAGGGTCTGGAGCACAAGACTTGTGGCTGAGGGAGTTGGAGGTATTTCATCTGGAGAAAGAGAGACTGAAGGGGGACCTCACAGCTCCCTACAACCACCTGAAAGGAGGTTGTAGCCAGGAGCAGTCGGTCTGTTGTCCCAAGGAGGAAATGACAGGATGAGAGGAAATGGCCTCCAGTTGTGCCAGGAGAGGTTCTGGTCAGATGTTAGGATAAATTCCTTCATCAGAAGAGTTGCCAAGTATTGGGACAGGCTGCCCAGGGAAGTGGTTGAGTCCACATTCCTGGGGTACTTAAAAATGTGTAGGTGTAGCATTGGGGACCTGGTTTAGTGGTAAACTTGGCAGTGATCAGTTAACAGGTGGCCTTGATGATTGTAAAGATATTTTCCAATGTAAATGATTTTATGATTCTATATATATCAGTGCTAAGAAAACTGGGGGAAGCAGGCATATAGAATAACACTGATGCCCTGGTTCCAGCTGTGTAAAGAGGTGTTCTACTCTGTTTCAAGTCTTCATCACTCTGCATTAAGCTCTTGGATACAGTGACACTCTTTCTGTTTTTATCCAAGGCTTTGTACTTTGTCTTGTAGATGGTGTACATCCTCCTTGCTGTGCTTTTATCCCACACGGGTGCTTTTCTTTCCCTGAATTGACATTCCTTTAGTCATTTGTTTCACTGTCTTTGCCTTTAGCTTTTCTCCCCATATGATTACATTTCCAGCCCATTGACTTACCTATTATGGAATACTGTGGCATAGCCCCCACCCTGTGTGTTTTGCAGCTTTCATAGGTCCCAATTGATAAATAAAACAGAGAAGAGTATAACACAAAGCAAATGAAATAAATTATGTGTTTGACCACAGAGGGGTTCCTGAGGTGATCTGTATAATGTCTGGGATGTACAGTGAAAATACCCTGAGAAAAATGTTACCACTTAGATAGGCTTTGTCTGAAATATGGTAAAGCATGCCACTGTTGCATTTAAAATTGATCCAAGCAATGATTTTTTCATAGACATTGCTGTAATCAATGAACAAGAGGTAGCTGAAGCCAATTTTCTGTAGTAATTTTAAGAGCCAAGACAGAATCTCCAGTTTTGTCTATTTTGTGTACTTATATCAGTGGCCTGGTTTGTCTCTCACCATGATCAATGAAAGATTCTACCTACTTTAGTTCTGCCACATTACCTGCCAAAGGGTACAATTTCAGTGATGCAAAGCTTTTCCTAAAACCACAGTGATAGAAGTCATGTATCTGGTAGAATACTTGCAAGCACATACATAGTAATATGCACTGTGCATTTCAAAATGTAATTTTTTTCCAGAAGCCCCCCATTAAATAGTTCAGAATTTGTAGTTTTAGAAAGGTTTTATTTATATTTAAATAACCAATGGCAACAGCTCTGGTGTATACTTCTATATTACTACTTCTTTGAGATAATGTTCAAGTTTCCTTTCCTTGTTAATAAGAACAGGGAAGATCCAAAGGGCCTTTTTATGTTACCATGTTTATGTAGACTTGTACTTCACTTTTGAAAAATTTAGTTTAAGTGTTGGGATATCCTGCAGAATAAAGCAGGTCTTGGAGTTTTTAATACCAAATTATCTATCTTGATTGCAGATATTCTCTAATGATGCATATATTTTGATACAGGTATACATTTCTTTCTTAGAAATTTAATCCGAGATTTTATTAGGAACTTTTGTATGGCGTTTCCTTTAATTTATATATTTTTAAAAATTTTTCCTTAATGAAAGGAGAACAATTTGGTTTCTTATCTCACGTTCATATTATTTTCAATTTTTTTTCTTGCAGAGTTGGGAGTCTTCTATGTAGGATTTTGAATTGCATTCTCTACTCCTGTGTTTATCCAGAAGGTCTTGTAAGCCAGTTGCACTGAAAGGGTGGGATTTTCAATACTTTTGCCTTATGACTGTAAGGTGAGGGTGACTGCATTTAAAGGTTAGAACACGAAATTCTTTCCTGTCCTTGTCCTGTTAAGATATGCAGCATATTTCCCTTTCCTTGATCACAGATTCTCTACTGCTGTTTACATTTTTCAGTCAAGCCTTTTTCTTCAGTAACTGACATTCGCTGGAAAGAAGGAAATCTCAATATTTTATAGAATGAAAAATTGTAGCAATCTAATTTTGAATGACTAGGAAATTATGAAAAAATTAGCTGTTACAGAAAGTAGCTTGTATTTCCTGTAATCCCAAGAATAGTATGTTGCTGGAATTGATTTTTTACAAGGTTTACAAAAATGGAAGAGCTAATCTTCTAACAGGGATAACTAAACAGCAGCCTTAAAATCAGAGGATATTTTATTGTTGGATGTAACTTGCATTTGGTCACTAACTCATCTGTTCAGCTTTTGATTCGGATTCTTTGCATTTTTAAAAATATATTTATGGTTAAATTATTAGATTTATAGATTTACGGCGACATTTTACAAACATATAGGTCTGCAGCCATATTTTTTACTTGTGAAAGAATTGAAAACAATCTTTGAAATGTGTTTACAGCTTGCCCAATTACCTTAAAAGCATATCCTTTTTAAAAAATTGCTTCCTCTCTACAAACAAACTACTAGAAGCCTTAGCCTGAAGAAGAAAATGGTTCTGATGGTGGGAGGTTGTTTTTAAACTTCAGTAGATTTATTTTAAAATTTGATTGATCTTATTTTCTTTTAAGGTCTGGTGATTTACTAGAGCAGTTAGCAGGTTTAGTTACGTACAGACACAGGCTGAGATTTATGAACATTTCCTGTGTATTGAAAGGATAGCCAAAGCTGGGTTGCGAAGTCCAAGCCATTACCCATTTTTCAGCACAGCCTAGGTTCCTGTCTGAATTTACAACCTTCTGCTCCTGAGGCTGTATTATCATGCCCACGATACGTCTTTTCTTGAAAATGTGTTTCTGGTTCAGCTTCCTTGCTCCCGAGACTTTTCTATTTTGGTTCCCAGTGTCATGTGATCCCCCTGGCCAGTGAGAGCCCCGCAGAGGGAATGGCAACAGCCTGCTGGGAGCAATGTAAGTCAGAAAAAAACTCTTGGTTTTTGCAGTTTCTGTCCCTCACACTCAGTTTTTGACGCTGCTTTTACCCTGAACCTTTGCTGGGCATGCCCAGTTATACCTATGGAAATGCTTAGAAGTTGGGTGTTTTGGTTTGGATTTAATTTTTACTCTTTCAAACTTTACTTTTCTTACTATGTTCCTTTTTTCCTGTCCCTGCAGTGTCACTGAGAAGCTTAAAAAAGCAACAGAAAACAAGCCAGAGGCATTGCAAAAGTTGCCTAAAGTATGTTTTAAGGTGAATATTTCAGGTGTAGTAGTACTTTGTTTAATGTGTGCTATAGACGGTGTCGTAAATCCTGTGCTGCAGTTGTGAAAGAACGATGTGACCCCCCTGTCCCGTCCTCCAACCTTCAGTCAAACTCCTTCATGTAGGGAGAAAGACAATAGTAAATAAAATAATCTGAACTCACTTGCTGGTGCCTTTACCAATTGGCTGAGACATAATGGGGAAAGGACTTACTTGAATTAGAGGGCAGTCACACCCAAGGCATTGTATCGTGTTTCTGGTATGAATGAAGTGAAATACTGTATTTTGATCTCAGTTGATGCTGAGGAATGCTTACAGCACATGATATTGGAACCATGTGTTTAGTGAGATTTATCATCAGGGTGCTTCCTGGTACAAAATAAGAGTCTGATCTTTCTATTTTTTAGCACAGGCTCTGAACTAATTTTGTAAAATTTACTTAGTAATTATGGAGTAATGATTTCCTCTAACTGCATTTTTTTTTCTTGGATAAATATGATTTTCCAAAAATCANTTTTTTTTTTTGAGTTTACTTTTAAATTTTGGAATTATCATTTAATTTTTCCTAAGCTTATTTTAAACTTGGGTCCCTAAGTGATATGCCTTGATATCATACAAAAATTGGAGAATGAGTGTTTGGAAAAAGGTGTAATGAAATAAGCTGGAATCTTTCTATTTCCTTTCATGGCCTATAGCCTGGACCTCCTATCACATCACTTGGAGGAGCAGAGGCTATTACTGAACATTGTTTTATTTTCTTTGTGTTTCTGATCTACACCCTAACAACCAGGTAATAAATGAAGGACTGTTGGAAGACTTTCTTCTCTTTCCCCCTTCCCCAAATCAATTCTGAACAGAGAAATTCCACATAATGGTTACACTGAATTAGAAAGAGCACGTTAGGTTTTCAGTTCAGTTTTCATCATCATAGGCACTGGAAATAAAAAGTCCCAAATTCTGTGTTGGTTGAATTTTTGCATTGTCAGAAGAGCAACAGCATATCTGTGTAAATATCTGACTCAGAAACTGAAAGCAATTAGGAAAAGACATACTCATTGTTCAGACTAGATAAAGTTTAGGAGCCAATCTTGCAGAACTTTTGTTTAGAGATTTGTGTTGCCGGTTTTGATGACAAAGTGAAGCACGTGCAGGAGTAAAGATTGGTTATAATGATTAGAAAAATGCTTTGTCCATTAGATTATAAACCAAGTTCTAACCCAGTGTTGCCTATTTGCCTTCACTTCATGAGTTTGCATGGTACCAATGTGCAAATAATGGGAATTTTGAGATTGCAGCTCAGAGCTGGATTTCCTATTGCTTCCTACAACATAATGCTCAGGATTGTGGACACAAGCCTAAGAATTGTGCAATCTTGTGGTAATCAGAGAAATTGTAATAGGTAAAATATAATGAATTAAATTAGACGATCTGTGTTATAATTTATTTTCTTTTTATTTTCTTATTTTTTCCCCTACTGATTTATTTACTTTACTTAATTTGTGAGCATTGGTTGTCTTTGTTTCTGAAAAGGAACATAAGAACATACAAAAAAAAGTGGGGGGTGGTGGACAGTAAAAAGCTTAGCTACGAGGACAGTCAAAAACAGTTGCACAGGTTTCCCAGAGAGATAGTGGAGTCTCTGTTGGAGATATTCCCAAACTGACCCTGGCCTGACCCCGAGTAACCTGCTGTGGGTTACTGCTTGGGAAGGGGCTGTGCTGCATGGCAGGGACTCTGAGGTCCTTCCGAGCCACAGTGATCCCATTAGTCTCAGAATTCCCCTCTGCCATTTGGAGACGTAGACAGCCCTGCTACTCTGGGGAGAGATGAGAAGGCATGTGTAGCCTTTCATCTTAGACTGTCACTCTCATAGCTTAGACCGTGTCATTTTGCTGCCTCAGTGGAGTCATTAATCATTCATTTGGCGTGATGGCCGTGTGTGTCTTGCTGGCATTGCCCAACACACCCTGCCTGAAATGTCACTGCCCTGCGAGGGATGGCACACTGTGAGCAGCTACTCCAAGGTACTTCGGGCAGCACTCTCTAATCCCACGTCTTTTGTCTGCTGTCTCCTCAGGCGCTGAGGAGACACTGATGAAAAGAGAATGAGAAAAGAGTAAAATCAATGGCAGTACTGAGGGAAAAATATAAGTAAAAAAGTAAAGGGACATAGCCAACATAGACTGAGTCTTTACACCCATCCTGCTACTGTACTTGAATCTCGCTGTGGCATCTCCAGAAGCCGAGAAAGGGATGTAGCTTGCACAAGCTCTGCCAGGGTTTGTGGAAGGAGGGCAGGAAGAAGCAGACCTCACAGGAGCCATGGAAGCTAATGAAAAACATCAAGCCCCAGTCCCATGCTCTGTATGCAGAGTTGTACTCTAGAGACCTGATGAGTGGTAAGTACAAGGAACATGAGATCACTGGGTAGGAGATGGAAGTATGAACACAGAGGAAAGAGGAAAAAAAAAATTATATATAGAAAAGGTGACATAAAATGCACATGAAAGGCATAGATAGTTCAAGTACTACCTTTCACGTTAACATATGGATATAATTTTAAATAAAAATGGCAAAAACTAGTAGCTTGACTTGCCTTTTGGAAAGATTATTTAAAATCTTTTTCTGCCATAATGCTGTAGGTGATGATTTTGCTTAAGGACTATTCATCTTGATGAGATTTGGAACACTTCTCCTGAAAGCAATTGCCAACATAAATCCAAACAGGTGTGACTGTGAATAAATTCAGACCGGAGCTGGAAAAGTAGATGGGTTCAGCCTGCTATCAGAGGGGTAGGCTAGGACATGTCACTGTTTTTTGTTTGTTTACAACAGGCTCAGGGAGCTGGCTACAGGGAGGTGAAGGTTTGGTAGCAAGGATCACAGTGACTCAGATGTCTATTTCCATTTCTGGCTAAATAATGTAATTGGAATTTAGACAGTATTTTTTTTTCACATTTTAAAAATATGAGCATTTATTATTACATTATTCCCTTTTATTTTTATTCCTTTCTGGAGAATAACACTATAGATAAATGGGAAATAAATTTGTGCAATGCTTTCTTGCAGAAGGATATGAGCAAAGGTGAAATACTCCTTTTTATTACACTTAGGGAAAAAAAAACCCACAAAAACCTCCAAGGAGCCAGAAGCAGCCCAGTCTGGCAGCATTCAGTTGATTCTTGCAAACTAGTCTGAGAAAGAAGATAAATCTAGAGGAAAAAAAAATAAAGTAATTACTTGATACTGAAAAATTTGCTAAGATCTACAAGGTATATATTTTTTGTGGCTAGCATTTGTATATTTGCATATTTTTTTTGGTCTGTAAAAACCCCTTATCTATATTGCACACTGAAAGTAATTTTATTTATACTTTCACTAACATATAATTTGGGTTGTCAATATTTACTTTTACTTTTTTAATAATTTCTGTTACAATTGCTTACTGCAGACAAAAGAACAGAATCATTTTGTTTAATTATGTTCTAAAATCTAAATGGTAAAACTTGGTTAGTTTTTTGAAGTGGAAAAAGTGTTTGATTTTGAAAAAAAGTATTTTTGGTGTGATTTTTCTATATTTTTATTAATGCTTAAATAAAAATAATAGTTTTATTACTGAGTCCTTCAAGTACTAAAATATCATTTGTCTCATGTTTGATTATTTAAAAAATTGAATAGTTAAAGGAGAGTGCAATGAAAACAAGGCTGGAATTATGCGTTTATTTTTCAGATATTTTGTTTCTTAGAGTCCAGTTTCAGTTCCATATAGAGATACTAATTTTGTATCTATTCAGTTTTAAATAGCTTTCATTGAAAATTTTTATGGCTTTTAATAGGATTGTGATTATGGGTTAGATATGCCAGGATGCCTTGGGGAATATCATAACTGTCAATTCAACCTTTGTATCACCTGTGGCAGCTAAGCATAAATACTGTGGAGCCAAAATTGGTCAGATATGAAATTTGGCTATTTTGTCAAATCACTTGGTTTGAAATACAAACCAACAGAAAACTAAAGTCTTCTTTATATTTTCTTCTTTGAAACTTGTTGGGTAACTTCAGTGTAACTGCCTATAGTTTTGCCTTCTATGTCCTTCAAGTGAGATAAACTCCTTGTGTCTACAGAAATAAGGTCATTGAGATTTTGTTTTGCAATTACACAGTATTATACAGAATTTAATTGCTCATTTTATTGGCTTCATCAATTTTGATGTAATGCACTTGTACGGTATTTATGGGCTCACACTGCTGCTATATGGCTGTAAATCGACAGCCTGCTTATTCATTCCAAAATGCCATTTATCTCAGAGGCTGCTGAGGCAAGTACATCAGTAACTGTTAGGTTGTGCTCCCACTATCCCAAGAAATTATTCAATTGCTGCTTGTATTGTCATCTGAAGGGAACTTATATATGGGCATTGATACCTCGCTTGGACACATTTGGATGTAGAAACCACTGTGAACTCTTAATTTCATGTGCTCATTAGAAAGCTGGGTGCATTTCATAATATTTTAGTCCCAGCTAGTCTGATTGTTCTCCCTGGTCAACCTGAACTTGCTGTAATTTAAACTGGGTGTATTTCTCGTGGAATTGTTTCTTGTCCTGTCGTGTGTGTTGCTATATCCAGCTAAGAGCTGCTTTGCACCAGAGGAGAGCCTTTCAATGGTGTTTCTGTATTTTCTGGTGTACCAGTGCCATGACCACTGGTAGGGGGCACAGGGCTTGTTGTAACTTCTCACCAGGCTGAACAAGACTTTGTGTCAGCCCTGTGTCAGGCTTTATTGTCACAGGGCCCTGTGTCAGGCTTTATTGTAGTCGCCTTAACTCCAACCACCAACCCACTGCTTACACTCAAAAGGTGTTGGCTAACAAGCTCTTAAATTCAAACAGTACACTTTCTCAAAAATGATGGCTGAGAAAGCCTTAGATTTTGTGTAGTATACTTCACTAAGTTCTCAACTCCCACAAAAAACTTCTCAGAGGTGCTGGCTAACACATAACGAAAGGTTCTGGCTAGCAAGTTAAAACACCACTGCTCAAAGGTGTTGGCTGAAAAGCCACAATACCCTTCCACAGGCTTCCTGCTCCTACAGCAAACTTCAGTACTGAGTAGAATATAATAGCTATGCTTTGCCCATGGCAAAACAAGGGAGGAGAGAGATAAAGACAGGAAAAGGAGAGAACAGAGAGTATCAGCAGTCCTTAGGTCCTGTGTCGGTCCACTACATGGATAGTCTGGAGCTGGGGAAAACAATGCAAGTGAAAGAGAGAGGAAAAGGGGAGCAAGGGGGCCTGATCCCCTTCTGTTTATTGTTAAACTGGTGCACACATCTTAGTGTAAAACAGATTTTTTCAGTCCTTTGAGCCCTCCTGCAGGAAGTGAGTTGAGAGGACAGAGCTGCAGTGGGAAGGTGAGCAGGAAGCTGGCTCAGCACAGCGCTGCTTCACCTCTGCAGGACCCTTTCCTCTGGTCACATCTTTCCTCTCTTAACAGTGTCACGTTTGAGACAAAAAATGCAAATGCCCAGTGCTGCACTCCTAGACATGCAAGGGCTCACTCTTGCATATTCATGCATGGAATTTAAAGCAGGAGAGCTTCAAAGGCACCATCTGAATGAAATTTTGTTATTACCTGCATCATGGAAGTTCATCATTATTTCCTTAACAACTCATTTTTATGGTGGTCTTTTTCTTCATAAAGTGTTTGCTCTTACCCCCTGGCACAGTTTGTATGCAAAGTGCCCATTGTAAACAATGGGAAAGCAAATTTAGAGAAAAAGGGAGGTTGGCATAAGTAACAGAAGATGACTTTCAAAATTCCTTTTGGACTTCTAAAAAAATAATCTTAAATATTGATTTTTTTATTCCGTTATTTATTTTCTCTTGAAATGTAGCAACATAAAGGATAGTCTTGTAGAAATACCTTTAAAAATAAAAGAGAGAAAGCTGAGTCAAGAGAGACTCAAGAAACTTCATGAACTAGATGTCAAGTCAATTATGATATTTTTTTCTTTTTAAAATAAGAACTAAGCACAAGCAACTAATCTTTTTCCCCTCAGGGATTAAACTGAGGCAAGTAAGACAAACTGTTCAGCAAATTTGATCTTTAGTAGCTTAAAGGATTGAAAACTAGACAAAACATTGTACATCTCATTATGTTCAAGGTAAAATTTTTGTTCCTGGGAAATGTGTATTTTTTTAATTGAACCCATATCAGCTGCTTTGGTTTTGTCAACCCTTCAACTCAATCTGTTACCACTGTAAAACAAACAGTTTTAGTAAATACTCTGCCAGTTTAGGTACTCTCACTTGGATATCTGGATTGGCGTAGGACCATGCCTATCTGTGCTGTTTTCCAGGTGGGTTTGCAGATATTGGTGCCCATCCATGTGAATGTGTGGCAAAGTTGTGATGAGACAGTGAGGGCCTGGTGTCCTGGTTGGCATGCAATGCCAGACATATGCCTTGAGACTGTCCTGGTTGGCATGCAATGCCAGATATATGCCTTGAGACAGACATATGCCTTGAGCTAGTCTTATGTCTCTGTGAGGACTCAGTCTGTGTTTGGTACACTTTTGGAGAAGAGTTTTCTATTTAGTTTACCCCAAATGGAATTTGTTTTTTGCACATCCCAGCTGCTCTGTAATCCAAGCCAGCGAAGGAAAGCACTTTAAAACCTCACTACTTCTGTGAACAAAACCAGTAGCACAGACACGGATTATTTTTATTAACCAATTTCCTTCCTTATTCTAGCTAACTAACCTGTCACTAATTTGTCTCAGCCCTGGATCTGCTCTGACAAGACAAATTACTTCTTATGAAAGGCTGGACCTTCAGGCTTTAAAGCTACCTCTGCTCTTATCAAAACATAATCAAGGCAAAACCAGGTATTTTGGATATAACTGGAACAGTGTTTCTCTTAAGAACACCCTTTAAAATTCAATCTCTTTTTGGTGACTGAAGTCTAGCGTGTGTGACTCCAAGGCTTGCACACAAAGCGATTCACCTCTCTTGATCTGAAGAGGAGCAGAAACATTCTGCATTTAAGCAGAAACTTATTTCTGTGTAGGTAAGGCACTATGGCTTGCTTCTACATAGACAAAACTCATAGTGCATCTGATTCACGCTGGTAAGTTTTTGCTTTAGTATCATTTGTTGAATCCAGCCTAAGTTTGATGGCTAACCCAGTACTGAGCTGTCATAGCAACCAGATCGTGTAATTTGTTCACGGTGCTTATCCACATTTATCCTAAAGCCCAGTTAGGCTGTTTTTCTTCTCATGGACAGGCTGATCTAGAGCTTCGCTATTCTGTCAGCTGAGAGGCTTGTAATTTCCACAGTAAATTTATTTGCAGTGCCAGTTTGCTTTCTTTGTCCAAAATACCTTGTATGTGTTGATGTTTATGCCTAATGTATTTATAGGGAGTAATCAGCTTTCCTCTGCTCTTTGGTGTTCTTTAGTCTAAATGAGTTGAATTTTTAGTCATCGTTTGTTTAATATACTCCTTAGCCCTCAGATCTTTATTGGGTTCCAGCTGCCATTTCATCCCAAATTTTATGTTGTGAAATCTGTTTCCAACTCATTGCAGTTGGCCCTCACTCTTAACTACACTAACATAAAAAAACCCCCTTGCAAGTTATTTTTCAAGCCTTTTTTGGCTTGGCTTATTGGATTTTTACATTCAGTCTGCCAGTTTTATTTTTTCTTTTATTGTCCTCATTAAGACAACAATTTAAGAGGTTTTTTTTGAAGGGCTGCTTCAAATAATGTCTTACATCGGTGTTTAGCTGTTTTGGTTTTCCTTATGTTTGTTCTGCATCACTCAATGTATTCTGTGTACTATCTACAAATATTTTGTCTTTTTTGTTTGTCCCCTTGGAAGTTCCTTAATTACAGCTTCTTAATTTCCTATTTTTTCCAATAAAGCAGTATTTTAGGGGATTTGTTGGCTTTGCTTTCTTCTGCATAAATGCTTAATTTAAGGGCTTTATGACTGCTATTAAAAACTGGCTCTTTGGTAGCAAAATTCCAGATTATGAGGCCCTGTCAAATTAGTATTTGCTTATCTTGTGGGTTATGTGTTTGTCTGCTTTGTGAAGCATTTCACAGTGGCTAAAAGTTTCATTTTGCAGTCATGTACAACTTCAATAGTTACTTGATTGTATGGGACCATCTTCTGTCTGCTGACATAGTTTTTTCTCATCTCTGGCAAGTACATATTTGCCAAATACATATTCTGTATTGCCAGTCACCGGCTACAGCATAGTTGGAGAAAGAGAAATCAGGAATAGTACAACTGTACTGGGTGTTCCCTTCCATGTTCTGCTCAGGGCAGATATGTTTTAATTTTCTAGATTTCTAAGACTACCATCAGAGAGTCTTTCTTCTTTCTCTCCTCCTCTGCTCAAAATAGTGTCATGCAGCTGAATAACTTCTGCTGGAAAGGATGTTTTCTGACAGCTAGATTTTGTTTCCTGCTATTCATTCTCAAGTTGTGTTGTATCATGTACCTCCTGTGCTATTTTCATTTTAGTATGTTATATTCTGAAATATGCCAGCTAAATATGCCATAGTGACTTCATTAATTGCTGGCAAATTCCTAGACTAGTTTAGATATTTTATTTTCTGATGGCCTCCAATCTGACAGTATCTTTTTCATTGGTGTGGTGACCAAGTGATTGAATTTGATATGCTGGGATGGGGATTCTGAACATCTGAAAAATGTGCAGTTAAAATAAAACCACCACCTTCTTGCACTTACGTGAAGGAAGAAGAAGAAGGTGCTGGAAAAGCCTCAGCAGAGGAAGGAAGTTCTGAGTGGCAGTGCTGCTTAGATTCCTCACATCATGAGAAACCATGTTGTTCTCCTCTGGTCTCTGCTCTTGGCATCTGGTTGCTGTGAGGTTTGGTGAGGCAGACCTTGGGAAACATCTCTTTTGCAGAGTTTGCCTTACAGATAATTCCCACAGAAGGAGCACAGTCCCATTTTCAGAGCCTGTGTGGCCGAAAACACCTCCTTTGACCATCCTTGCTGACTTCTTTTGTAGCACAATCTATAGGAGCTCTCCAAATATTTTTGAAATATACCTGGTTGAGGAAAGCAACTCTGCTTCAGTACTTGATATCAGTCAAGTACTTGATATCATAGGTTTCCAATGGGTAATTATCTGTGCAGTTAAAAAGTGCTGCTCGTTTCTAGTTTTTACATGTGTATTCCCACTAAGAGGTGTGTCAGTGATAAGCACAGGCAGATGTGACTTGCTGTTTGTTTCTCCCTACTGAGCTGAATTACACCAGGATTATGAAACTCTGTGGGCACGGGGTAACATTGACAGTTCCTGTCTGGCTGTCTGCTACTGCTGAAAATCTTTATGAGTCCCTTCTCTTCAGGATAGGGTAGTGTGTCTGGCAAATGGCTTGTTTCACATGCCATGCTCCTCCCCACCCCCCATACATGCTTTTATATTTAGCTGTAATGGAAATTATGTTGTTCTCCTGAAGGAAGGTTATAAAATATTCCATGCTGTATCCCTTGATTAAAAGCAGTATTTTTGTATTTATTTTTCCAAGTACTGTATTTTTCTGCACATCTGGTTAGTAATGCTATTATTCTTACATTCATGACCCTGAAGAAAATATGAACAAAATCTGCAATAGAGAATGTTTGGTTGCTGATTCTTCTCCATTCATCACTGCATTTTTTAAGTACAGTAAACAGTTTTCTTTCATTTTAATATGTGGCAATTTGTTTTGCTTCCTAGTTTTGCAATTGTTGAAATGTTATATCACATGCCTTACAGTAGGCAAAAAATATTATCAGCCAGAAATCTTAATTTAAGATTCATTCAGTGATTTTAAGAAAAATCCTGTTATGCTTATGCATAATGTACTTATATTATGCTGTTGGTTGATGTTATTATATTAGTCTCTAGTTCTAAATTGAAACCTTGATTTTTCTGAACCAGAAAAGACTTACTGAATGCTGCTGTGTGCTTTTTTTTGCATTATTGTTTTTGAGAATACCAGTTTCATTTTAAGAATATCTGATGTCAATATTAGGATTTCTTTTGTTGTTTCCTAAATATTTTAGGAAACAGCCTTCCTTGCCTGAACTGCTGCCTTATTTTTGTGTCCCTTTGTTTTAGTTTTTAATTACTATTTAGATTAGTTATTAAATTTTTAGTATTCTTGAAATGCTGTCTTGGTAGCTGTTTTGACTCTATGAATATATTTTCTGCATATGTTTAATCTTGCCATTATAATTTGCTCGTCTAAAATTTTATTATCCCAAAACTGTTACCAAATTTATAATTTTTCACTTGCTCCTCTTTTAAGCCAAAAGTGAACCAAGTTTCAAATTTTCTTTTTTGATTTTCTGAACTCTGATATTTTTGTGTATTATAGCTTTTCTCAAGAGCCAGTAAAGTATGCTTAAAATTTTTCAAATACCAGTTATTATCTCTAGGCAAATGTTTGCTTTCAATCGATTTTAATCCTTGTTGCTTTCATGCCTGTGAAACTCTTCCTTTAAAATGGGAAAGGTTTTGTGTGTGTCTGTGTATAGATATATATATTTAGTCTTGATGCAATTACAACTTCTTGCAGTTTAGTTGTTATCAATTGCACACCTGTGATTGTAAACTTTTTTTTTGTTAAATTATTATCTCTTCTTCTTTTGTCAAATGATATATAATTTCCCCAAGTTGGAACCAGCAATTTTTGATTTGAGAAAATACTATGTAAGATTTTTAGGATATCCAAAGATTCTTTAACACTGAAAATTCAGAAGAAAGTGCCATATGACAAGGATGGCTCACACTCTATATTAAATTTTGCTCTAGTCTTCTGTTGAACTCTTTTATTCTTTCTTTGGTTATTATTATTCTTTGATCTGTTAGTTTTCTTTCCTTGATTGTAAATTCCTATCTTTCAACATATATCACTAACTTTATTTGTAGTGTGCTTCATATATTTAATAACATACTTAACATTAAGAACATAAGAGCTTTTCTGGATCAATGCCCTAGTTTCTGCTGCCTTCCTTTTTTATGAGCACTTTTATCTTGTGTTTCGCTTTCTTATCATTCATTTTTCTTCTTATATTGTTTCCTTGCCTTGTCTTCACATCCCACAACTCTCATGCAATTTTCTTTCTTGGCTTCTCTTTTTCTGGTCCTCCTTTTTCAGTCTTTTACATCTCTACTCACAGTTAATAGCTCTAAAGGATGAGTTACATTATCAAGGTTACTATTTCTGACTCTGTGTTCGTTTAGTGTTATATTAGTACCAAATCAGCCTACCCTGAGAAAGTATCTGTTCTATTGAACATATATGTACCACTGGAATCATCAGGAATGCAGTCATTAACACCCTTTCCCCCACACTTTGTTTTTATTTCTCATATAACTTCTGGGTTACTGTATTGGAATTAAATAAAATGTGACTACGGTGACTGGTGACATTTTTTCATTTGTTCCCTTTGCCTTCATGGAAGTGCTGATACTGCTGCCTTAGAAAAAGCAGTCAGTGGTGACATGAGGAAATGCTACAAATGAAATGAAGCACTAATACAAAAATATTTCCACTGATCTGGATTCTCTGTGTTCATAGATACTTGCAAAATCATTGACACTTGTGGACTTAAAACCATGAACCTTACCCTGCCTGGTAAATGAGAACATTGACACTACTTCCTACTTGATGAACATTTGCTTTGCCTCTGTTCCCTCCTTTTTTCCTATGCCTTCCTTCCTCCCATCCTCATAATAGAGCTGTTCTGTTCACACTGAAATGGCTGTTAAATTGAAACAGCAAGATAACTCACCTCTAAGATGCATTCTAACTTTGAAGCATATTAGCCTGTTCTGGGTTTATATGATTGATGTTTTCCACAATTTTCTTCATTATTGCTTGGCAACAAAAACAAGGAAGTTGATTTTCCATTCTGTTGATGGTATGTCTTTGAAGGAACAACTTTCTTGCCTTAGTTTACCCAGGTGTGTCAGCCTATGAGGTAAAGAAACCTCCCCTGTGTTATGTTTTATGTTTGATTTGAGGGTCAGTTTATAAGGCCTAAGGAACACACCCTCCAGCTTGGTGAAGGATTTTTTTGTCTAATGGCAGGCCTGCAGAATGTTAGCATAGCAAATGCTTATGAAGAATTCTTGAAGTAATGTTGCTTGTCTTTGGAGCCTTCTTTGTCCTGGAAGCAGGGGTATTGAAGAAAGAATTCATCACTGGCTGAGCTGAACTGCTCCCAGCACTGTTGTAAAGATGCTCTGGTGGTATGTGCTGTGGTTTGGCTCAGGCTGGAAGGCACATTCAGCTGTGCTGCTGCAAGATGTAATCTACAGGGTCCACAGGCTGAGGCATTGCTAGTTGTGTGTTTCTACACTATTTCCCTTGAAGAAAAAGTTGCCTGGTTAGGCAGTTGCCAGTTATAACTCAGTGCCTGGTTCAGAAGGAAACTTTTAAAACCCTCTGTTCAGTGGACTTTCTCCTGGCTGACAGTCACACATTTTTTCCTCTTGCTTATTTCCTTCTCATTGTTGTTATTTGTTTTACTTTTTGCTTGCTCTCCTCTTTTGTTCAGGCTTTACCTTCTTCACTGCCCTCCATGTTCCCTGTACTATCTCAGGTGGTGACCAAGACTGCACTGTCTGTCCTGTGTGGTAGCTCCTTCAATGTGTGTTGCTCCCTGATTCTTTCATGGATAGCCCTTGTCCCTCTTGCTGACAGGATCTGCTGAAGGCAGAGACTGTTGGGAAATCTCAGATCCTGCAGCTACCAGCTCTATCACACCCAAAACTCCTGCAAGTCTCAGGAAGGTTTGCCCATGTTGTCTTGAGAAGGGAGGAGAAACATAACCAGAACAGTGACATCTTCAGATGTCGGAGAAGTCCCTGAGTATTTTCTCCATGTTGAATGGTTTTGGAAACTTTGGTGAATTTCATGGTTCACAAATGGATTTGGCTGCAAAAGTGTTTTCAGAGAGTACAAAAGTCAAAAGCATAATTCAGATAAATCTGACAGCTTTCAATTTCTGCAGCTTATTCTCACTTCAAAGTAAGTCAAACTGCCACAAAATCTGTGAGGAAGAGGTGAATCACAAAGCTGCACTTTTTAGCAATTACTTTTGAAGTATCTTGTTTTTTTTCCCTTTGGAGAACTGTTGCTTCCTTTGAGTCTGAAGAAATACCATGAAAAACTTAAAATTTCATTCTTTCATGTATATATACACACACATATATATCTATGCACATGCATATATACTTGTGTATGCATGCGTACATACACATATTTAAATATTCTTGTCTGTAATGATGATGCTATTAGCACAAACGAATGTCATATATTAAGAAGTTAATTTTGAAGAGATTCTACTTGTTTTTTTCATGGTTTGGGGATGGTACTCCCCAATTTAGTGCTCCCACTGAGACTCTCCAAACCATGTATTGCTTGTTCTCTTCCCACTCCCCATTCCCTGTGGCAGGCTGGAGATGAGAATTGGGGATAGAAAAGGTAAGATCACAGGCTGAGACAAGAACAATTTACTGGAAGCAACAATGAGATAAGAAAGCAAACAGTAATAACAACAGTACTAATGACAGAGAGTACAAGAAATTAATGATTCACACAAACCCCTTGAAAACAGGCAGTACCTCACTGCTCCTTCTGCTGTGCTGTGTTAATCCCAGAAGGGAGCCCTTCCCCTATCCCTGGAAAATGATGGGAGGTCATATAGAATACCTCTGTGTCTTAGCCATGTCACCTCCTGGCCAGTGCAAAAATTAACCCTGTCCTTGTTGGGACTAGGATAGGCTCTTACTCCCCTGCTCTCCCCTCAACATCTTTCCTATCAGACCTCAAACTGTATTTTGGTTTTTCTCTGAAAAGCATTTCTATACTCAAATTACACTGTTTCTCAAAGTGGCATTTAATGTAGATTTCTAGATGTCTGGTGTTGTTTGTTTGGTTTGTTTTTTGTTTGTTTTGTTTTAGGTTATTAAAGGGTTGCCCTGTCACTTTTCAATAGAATTTCTCCTGTGTATGAGTTAGGAAAACAATACACACTTGTGCACACATAAACTTTTTCAGATTATTCTCATGTGGGTAGAGAAGAGGGGTCATCCTTTACCTGAATGACTTTTAAAAAATTCCATAATAGCTTGTCTCTTGTATCTTGTAAAGATAGCTGGAGGCTGAATGTTGTTGGATATAAAGACCTGAAGTGTTTGTAAAATCTGTCAAAAGAGGCACATATTTTTATATATTTCTTACTTCTAAGTGAGCCTGACACAACTGAAAAACTGGAAAGAACAAGAATCAAACCAACGCTTAACTTGTAGGAGAGCTCCAGGAGAACATCTGGCTTAGTGTCAACCGAAGACAATCAGCCTTATCAATGGTGGTGGTTTGTTAATTTCTGTGTATGAATAATAGTTTCATAATAGAAATATCCTTGAGATAGCAGGTGAAAACATATTAAGGTCAGAAGCTTGAAAAAAAGATGCAAGTATTAAAGAAGGGGATAATTTAGGAATTAGAAAATATGTAGTTCTCAAGTAACTTTCAAGGAAGAGATTTCCTATTAGAAAATCTACTCAGACATACCAGTCATTGTGTTATAGTTTATGAAAGGGAGCAGTGTTTAGGAAGAAGATAAATTGTCTGACTGAAGTACAGGTCTAGGAAATGGATCATTTCTGGATCATTTTCACATGCACAGGTGAAAAAGCTTTGCATAGCTCTTGTTTTTTACTATTTGTTCTCTACTACTCTTGTCCCATTGTCTGCTCACTCTAATTCTGATTCTGCTGATAATTTTAGGATTCCCAGGAGCCTTTCTCATTGTGATTTCTTAAATAGATGGGGTAGTGTCAGTTGGCTGTGATATGAAATTTATTTAAGAATATTGACATATTTCTTCACATTTTCATGCTGGTACTGCTATAGTAATATGAAGCCTCATTTTAGGAGTATTACTGGCCACATCTGTTCCATTAATAGACACATCCTTGAATTTTTTTAACATGATATGTTCAGTTTGTTGTTGGCTTTAAAAGTCTGTCTACTTTTTAAAAGATTTCTAGTTCTTCTCAAAACAGCTTCTGTATCAATCTTCTCAGGTTAAAGCACCTTGTAGACACCTTGTGATTTTTTTTATTTCCAGACGTTTTTGCTTGGGCTTTTTTCCCTTCTCCTGTCTTGCCTGTTTGTTTGTCTGGGTACGTTTAGCAACATCTTTTACTAATGGAAAAAAGCATAAAGCTTTCTGTAGTGTCACTGTGATTAAATCAGAAACAATCCACTTGCAAAGGATTTTAGGATTTTAGTTTCACTGTTCCTATTATTATTCTGAATTTATTATCCACTATTTAGTAGGTGTGTATCAGGGAGATCTACAGATTTCTAATCTGTTTTTTTTCAATGCTGGTATTTCAAATTTACCTGAAAGTAGGAAGTGGAATAATTAGCCGTGTGAAGTAGGATCTCTGGCTGTGGATTAGATGAAGAAAGTATTTCCATTTATATTTTGTATAGTTGCATGTTATGGGCTGCAATCTTCAGAGAAATCACTTTCCAGAGTTCCTGCAAAAATTTGTTGTGTTCTCATTATGCTGATGAGGAATTATCTGTAAGAATTACAGTCTCAATTTTCGCACCAACTCCCTTAATTCTGGAGGCCAGGGGGTGCTATAGGTATATGCATTATAATCTATGTAGGTTTAGTAGTGAATGTGAAGCCTGCTGTATTTTTTATTTTGTTGAAGCTCTGAATTCTGAGTGAGCTGTTTCTTAAAGAATTGTTTTAGTGGCATATGTATGTGTGCCTGTACTGAGTTCTAGTATAACTTGTATATCTATGCATCTTACTTGACTGAGGTAATGCAAAAATGAGGCTCAGGCCTGTAAGTTTGGCTCTGGGAGATGATTACTATAATCATATGATTTCTTTTTTGATGATAAAGAACTTTCAGCATGGAATGAAAAGGGGGAGAAATAGTTTATTTTTGAGATAAATCCCACATTTAAAGTTATGTGTAAATAACAGATATGTATACATTTACATGTGCTCTGATTTTCTTTTCAGAGTTGGAAGATTTTGAAAGAATAATTTTCTTAATTAAATCCTTACTATATGAAAAGAAAATTTATTACATTTAAATATTAGGCAAGGTGAAATTATTTGAACTATGTATTCTCATAATCAGCTAGTTAATAAAACACCTGTTACTCCTTTCTTCCTGCTCTAACCATTCACACATGTAGGCAGCTAGGAAGTGTGTGAGCCTTATCAGTTTTTCATAAAGTGATAACATAGCATACACAAATGTTCACACAGCCTGAGTGCAAAGGAGATATCAGTAAGTTCACATAGAGCATGTCATATCTGTTTTTGTTTGTGTGTATTAGAATCTTTGGTGAACTAATAATTAATTAGCAGATGATTTGTAGGTGGCAAGATCTGGGCCAAATTTGTTTGGTTTTTTTTTTTTTTTAAACCCCCATTTTATCAGAAGTGATTATTTGAGATTACAAAGAATTAAATCCTGGCCCACTGGGTTTTAAGAACATTTTTATCATGATTTCCAATTTCCTTTTCTAATATGCAACATTATTTTACTAACTGTTGAAATGCAGTACAACTGATTTGAAAAGATAGTCATTAAAATAATAACTTCTTTATTTGCCACTGTTAACAGAGCAGGACTAAATCTATATATCATTGCTGTCTTGAAGGCAGCTTATAAACATATTCTGCAGACGCATATAATGCCTGTTAGCTTTGCGTGTATACAGTTGTGCATCTCTGTATATATTTATCCAGAGGCTTTCACAATTATTTTTTCTTCCCCAGGGGACTTTGTCCAATTTGTACGTCTCTTTTTGTGCATTTGAAAATGATTTCAGGTGTGAAGGAGTTTGGAGCTAACTTTATATTTTAAAAATAATAAAAAAAAATTAGTTGCTAATACCTGTTTAAAAATGAGTGGACTACAGCCAAAAAGGCTATGGGCACAGTTTATGAATGTTGACATTGCATGAAAATTGGTGAGGCAGCAATTTCACTTTATGAGCAGTCTATTAGCAATGTTGACTTGAGATATTCTGGCTGTCCTGCTGGTGATTGTCACAGAGTTACTGTCACCCCTTCTGCAGAGCAGACTCACTGGCTGTTGAACTGTACTGTAATGTAGATCAGAGCAGATCTAAAAAAAAACTTAGTAACTGTGAGAGCTGTGTGTATGTGTGCATTTTAACCTTGGATCAGAAAACTGTGCAACCTGCCAGCAGTACTTCTGATCCCACTGTAGTAGTGGCTTAGGTTTAGGAAGGGACTACCAGAAAATGGAAAGCCAAGAACCCTGTAAAAGTCAGAAAATAAACATTGTGGAAACAAAATATACTATCAAAATTCCTCCTTTTTTTTTGCTCCCACTGAATATTATGTGCCTGAGAGCATTGTCCAAACATTTCTTGAACTCTGTCAGGCTGGTGCTGTGACCACTTCCCTGGGGACCCTGTTCCAGTGCTCAACCACCTTCTGGGTGAGGAACCTTTTACTTATATCCAACTTAAACTTCCCCTGAAACAACTTCAAGCCATTCCCTTGGGTCCCATCACTGGTCACCACAGAGAAGAAGAGATCAGTGTCTGCCCCTCCCCTTCCTCTCATGAGGAATTCGTAACTGCAATGTCGTCTCCCCTCCCTCTCCTCCAGGCCAAACCAACCAAGTGACCTGAGCCAGTTTCTCCTCGAGGCCCATCACCAGTTGGAGCTGCTTCCAGGATTGACTGGGAGTTGATAAATCTCACAGTAATGGTTCTCCAGCTCCGGGAACCGAGACCCTTCCCCTTGGTGGTCTCAGTCGTTGGTGTTGACAACAGAGGCAAAGAATGTCTAAAACATCTCTGCCTTGTCCCTGTTTGCGAGGTGACCATGCTCATCCTGTAACTGGCCAATGTTATTTTTAGACTGCCTGTTGCTATTATGTGTTTGAAAACACTATTTTTATTGTCCCCCACAGGACAGCTGGCTTTGGTGGCATGCATTTCCTCATTATGGTGGCAAGCACCATCTTTGTATTCTTCCCATGTCACCTGACCTTGCTTCCACTGGGCATACACATTCTTTATTTTGTCCTTATTTTCAAGAGAAGATCCCTGTTCAGCCAAGCTGGCCTTCTGCCCTCACCTGCTTGAATTCTTACATTGGGAATTGGCTGCTCCTGTGCCCTTGGGAGACGATGTTTAAAATGTGACCAGCACTGATGGACCACAGCATCTGCAAAAGCCATTTTTCCAGGGGCTTGTCCCACCAGGTTTCACTTATACCATTGATGTCAAATCTTTGGGACTGGGACAAAGCTACTCTTGTTTGCTCCTCATGCTGTCTGCATCGGTGTAGAAACATTTCAGGAGTGGTTCATGGTAGCCAATACCTCCTGAAGCAGATTGAGGGATCACATTAGTGCTTATTTCCTCAAGTTTTGGCATACCATAAAGGCATAATATTTCTATAAGTAGAGTCTTAGATAGATGACCTTAATAGTGATGGGAAAAATAGTTACTGGAAGTATTTTGACTTGGAACCATTACCGAAGATTAGGGAGATTTTTCTGTTGATCTGCATAGAAATTGCATATGTCTGACTTTGTTGGTCATACTGTTATAACAGGGGTTTCTAGTGGCCAGATTCTGATCTGTGATGTTTGTGCATGTCCTTTTTTCCCTAAAGATAATCAGTATTAATGTAACTGTCTTTAGTCTGACATATATCCAAATTTTTTTTTTTTGGAGCGGTCAACTTCAAGTCATTATGAGCTTATCTAAAATCTACTATCTACTGTTATTTGTTACCATATGTATTTGAAGACAGTACATTATAAATGCAGTCCTTTCCTGGAGAATTGACATTCATCATCTGAGTATGTCAGCAGTTTGAAGGCTTTTTTTTTTTTTCCTTCATGGTTTGATTCAGGGAAGAGAAGTGTAAAACTAGACAGAGCAGTTTCAAATGAATTCTTGGTGGCCATAGCCTTTTTCAACTGCAAGTCAAGAGGAATTTCTGAAAATATTTTAAAAAGAATGCTGTGTTTTTTGTGTTTTTTTTTCTATAAGTTTTGCTTGCCTTCCCTTTCCCTCTTTACATTTATTTTCGGAATGCTGTTTTTATGAGAATAAGGAAAGATTATTTTTTCGTCATGCAATTTGATACTATATGGCAGATAGCACAACAATTCTCAATATATGCCAAACAATGTCTATTGGCTCATGTTGCCTGAGACACAATGTGTTTTCTTAATTGACATTAAAGTATTCTTTAAGCAGTGAGACTATTTTAGTAAAATAAAATATGTCTAGATATTTGATTCCTTTCTGCCAATGAAGAAGATGGTTTTAGTTACTTTTTCAGTAATGTGTTCATCAGATAAATACTGAACATCAAAGTAGAAGTACGAATACTGCAAAATTACAAGAACTGCTATTTCATTCTTAGTTCAGGTTTATTGTTTATGCAGAGTATAGGGTAAAATTATAATGACATGATTGCATTATATTTCTTGTGCAATTTCTTTTTCTGGGATAAAATGCAAGCATAACTGATGAATATCTATTCCATGTTTCATCATCATTGTGTAATATATGGTAAAGTCATAATTTTAAATATTGCTGTTAAAACATTATGGGGATTAGTAACTGTATTAGTTTCCTTTAAGTCTTTTTGTGGTTTAATATAAGACACCATTTCAAAATCACTGAGGACAAGAGAGCAGTATTATTTCTATTTTAGAGATCATGGATGGGATAAAAATTAGATTAGTAGAATTTAGTCTTTTGAGACCTTATTTTTCTCAGCACTTAGCATTATAAAGGACTTTAAATATTCATATTTAACTCTGAGTCTTAAGTGTCAATCTTAACTTCACCTCTGATTTACACAGGAAGTAAAACTTACAATTGAGTGCATTTAAAGTAAGACGATGAAATAATTTGAGAGATATTAATCTTGAGATTCCAAGGCTGATATTTTTATCATCTGTCAAGTTATAAATATTTTCATTATATACTGGCAAAGAAGGTGTCTGTTATTTGAAAAAAAAAAAAAAAAAGGGTTAACTACAGTCTATCTTCAGTTCTATGCTTTAGACCACATTTGCAAGGAAGGAGGGAATAAAAACTAGTTGATAAAGAAAAAATGAGTTAAAATAAAACCAAAAGTTTATTTTGCACAGTAATCTGATTATTTCTCTGTTAATATGTTCTCCAGACTAAGAAAACCCAACTGGTTTGATCAACATTAACTGAACCATTTGGGGAAAAATGACAGGAGCAAGTATTAACTAGACCAGTGAAAAATAAAATCCCTAAAGCATAATGTAACTGAACTGTACAGTTTACTCAATTGTAAAACAGAATTATAATGCTATGAAATGAAAGACAAGTAAAACTGTTAATTCTCCCTGTAAAATGAAATCTCCCTGCCTGAAGTCAACTAAAGAATACTTCAAGTCAGGTATACTTAGATGTGCTTGGGTGTTTGTAGGCGTACATCAATGTAGTGGTTGTTAATTGGATGGTTATGAATGGATGCCATTAATGCAGCTGTAATCAAGTCAGTATGCTCAGGTGCTTCAGTGGATATTTCAGAGTACAAAAACAACATGGATATACTGCAGTTGGTCCAGCAAAGGGCTACAGAGGTGATTCAGGGACTGGTGCATCTAAGGGGTAGGAGAAACTGTGTCTGTTCAGCCTGGAGTGACGTCTGAGAAGTTCTTGTCAATGTGCATGAGCAGCTGATGGGGGACAGCTCTGTAAAAATATGATACAGACAGAAGGAAGATGGAGCCAGATTCTTAGTGGTGCCCAAGGACAAAAGGTGATAGGCAAAAACTGGAACATGAGAAATTCTACATAAATATAGGATAAAAACTTTTCTTACAGTAAGGGCAGAAGCAAGCATTGGAATGGGCTGCCCAGAGAGGTGGTGGAGTCTCCACCTGTGGAGATATAAAAAAAATCTGGCTCTGTACAATCTAAGCAACATGCTCTGACTGCCCCTGCTTGAGCAGGGGGGTTGGTTTAATGAATTTCTCAAGGTTTCTTCCCCTTAGTGTCTCTCCTCTCCTGGGATGCAGAGATATATCTATTCAATTGTATAAGGTTCTGCATTATATTTTATATAATTTTTGTTCAGGTCAAACATGTACTAGAAAATTGGTTTGAACTAGAAGATAAGCAAAAAATTTATAAACTGTAATTTGAAAGGAAGAAATCTGGAAGAGGTATGAGTGATATGACAGAATACTCTGAATAAAGGACTGCAATCTTCAGGTAATGGATAGTGCTATTTAAACTAAATGGCAGTAGCCAAGCTGAAAGCTGATATGAATGTAGAGGTTCTTAAAATATGTGCAATGAGATTCAAGAATGGTTTTCCTCTTAGACTGAGAGGTTTTGGCTGGTAAGAACTATCTAATTTGATCAAAATGAAGTAAAATTTCACAGAAAAGCTGAAGATCCTTATAACTTACAGCTCAAACTCCACTGTTTTGAATTCTGCTTGAGAATAGAGAAGAATTTGAAATGGTCAGTAAAAGGACAATGGATGTACTTTTCTCAGTGTTGACCTTGGGAACATCACACATTATCCATGGAAAAATTTATCCTGTGTACAGCACAGCAAATCAGTGCAATAAATTTTATCTCAAACTGCTGTAAGAAGCTGAAAATATGAAAAGAGCTGTTGCATAACCTTAATTAATGGCAGTGTCACTAGACTTTCTATAATGTAGTTCTATAATGCTTCTTAAACCAAATATTAATATTTTGTTAGAGCCAGATGCATAACTGTATGAAGTGGTAAGAATTGCAGTATGCAGCAGGATAGAACTATTTCATGTGTATCCACTACTGTACAGGACACTTGAGGAAAATAATTAGGTTTATTAGAAGGACTTTTGGTTAGCTAAACATTTGTACTTGACAGGATTTGCATAAACAGATATGAACTTAGAATGATTCTCGCACATGATAATATTTGCCTGTTAACATTCCAAGACAATGTGCTGAATCTAGGGTCAGTTCTGGTGCACTCTAACCAAGTGTTGTTGAAAAGAAAAAGGCATTTTTACGTTTCTTCCCCTTTCTTGTTTCGTACTGAGACTGTGCAGCCTCTGGACAGACCTTGGCACACTATGAACACCACAGCCTAATTAGAGCTCACAGCAGTAGTTGGGAGTCTATGGGATAAGACACATTGAATAGGTGAAAGTTGTGTTGTGGCTTCTTCATTCTACACATGTGCTACTGGAAAACCTCAAAGACAATCATGTACCTTCCCTTCCTTTTAGCCCATGCTGCTAGCAGGGAGAAGGGTAAGAACAATAAGAAAAGGAAAAGCAAATGCATATGCTCCCTCTAATACTCTCACTGCCTTCAGTTAATTTAGGGATTTAAGGAGCCAGGAGCCAGGTCGGGCTTTTGAGTATTTAGTGAACTTTAGTGGCTTGATCTTCTCAGATTTCTCTGTGTCCCTTAGAATCCAAATAAATTTAGAACATCTGGAAAATAATTTAGCAGTGACTTAGCTTTTTTAGCAAAGCTCTCTCTTACATGAAAAATTATCTCTGGTTGTTTTGAACCTGGCTCTTAGTGGCTTCATTTCATGCCCTGTGGTTCTTGTACTGGTAAGGAGTCAAAGTTCACCCATTTTCTCCATGTGTGGCTGATCTCTGCCATACTCCCTCTAATGGGCCTGTTTTTATTTAAGAGTGCACTCCCAGTTTACTCTAGTCTTCATATACCTAGTACAAAGGACACATTCTGCATGTTCTCCAGACCTTTTGTCATCCTCGGTTATCTTAAGCCTTTTGTGTCCTTGCGTATACTGCATAGTAGGAAGCAACAAAGCCTGCAACTGGTATTCCGTGTATTGGAAAAACATAGATTTGTGGCAGAATTCTTTGTTGGCCATTTGCCAATCATAATGTATCAAGTTATATTGGAGAGTGTACCACTTTATTAATATAACTTAATTAATTAGTTCTGGCATTTTTTAGCTGTCCTGGGTGGACACAATCTGAATGGCAATTGTTTTATTGTATTCACTGTTTCATATCTTTCTATAGCCTGTTCTACACTCAGAAGCATTTCAGACAGATCTTTTCCAGAGCTGCTCACAAAGCAAGTTTGTGCTTCCTTTAAAAGCTGTCTAATTATTCCATGTACTTCTACAAAGGATTGCTCTTGCTTGACTTGCTGTTTTTGTGCCCTGATCTTCAGATAGCCCTTGGCAGGTGTCTGCTCCAGTTGTGTCTCAAGAACACTGTAGTGCTAGATTTGCTTTAGTTGTTTCTCAATCACTTTTTTGGCCTGCCTTACAGTGTGCTTGCCCCTAATCTCCCATGGCTCATCAGACTTTCTATTTTCCTCCTTTAGGCACGACTTCAGCCTTTGGAAGTTTGTTTTCTTGCGTATAATCTAATCCCTTTCCTTCCTAGCTTCCCTCTGCCCTTTCTCACAAGCCTTTCCTTAAGTGGCTCGGTTCCTGTGATGGTGTGCTCAAGAAGCCACTTCTAAAGATTTAGTTATCTCAGCTCTCCCTGTGGGTTTTTTAATGGGACTCTTTCTTTTTATGTCCTCTTGGATCTGAGGGTGTTGTGGTGGGTATTTAGAATTTCATACCTCTGCAGAGATGTTGTCTGTAGGCAAATAATGTTTGCTGTTCTCCATGGGCTGTTTAAGTGTGCAAGATTTTTGAACCAAGTGATGACTGCATCTTTTAGTGAGGACTATCTAACTATTTGCTCCATGAAACAACAATTAAAGGTGTTTGGTCATTGTATTGTAGCCTGATACATTTTCTGTATCTACATAGAGATAGCCAGAATCTGACACTATTGTCATGTTTTCTGCATGTGTTGCCTCACATCCCTGAGCACATCAGAGACTGTCACCATTCCAAAGGCAGATTCCCAGACTACCATTAATCCTTTTTGCATAGGCTTGATATTTCTAACCCTAGAATCTGTACTACCTTTTGAGGTACTTAGCTATCTATTTGTTTTCATTAGGCTCCTGTAACCTACAAAAATATCCTATCTGCTTTGATAAAGCTGGTTGCTTTACTTTCTCCAGTTTATTTTGTATGCTAGCATCAGGGGTTTTTCGCTAGTTTCCAATATGCCCAGGGTGGCTGTGCCTTAGTTTAGGGCTAGATATAGCATCATATTTATTATGCTTCCAGTATTCACATGGAAGCACATGTACCAAATTTTGTTCTCTTGGCACTCTGTTTAAAGTGCCAGCTTGTTTTCTTTTTGTCCATTTGACAATTTCTGTCCTCTGATACTGATTGCACTGAGTTGTCTTATCATCATCTGTAACAGAGATGTTACCTCGTATGGTGTGGTATCTTTTCCCACGTTGGTATTTTATTACTTTTTTGTTATTTTTGTTGTTTAAAAGCTTTCTCATGATTTTCTTACTTAGTTTTAAGCAGCAGTTGATTGGTTACTGCTCTCTTCAGCTGAAGGTTCCTTTATTTTGATGAGGCAGCCTCAATTTTTAATGATTCTGAAACTCAGTTCTTTCTGCCATAATCTGAGGTAGATGTACATCTTGGTACTCCACTTTTCATTCTCATTCTGAGCAGAATACTGTGAGCATCCAGAAAATGCCACCACTGAAATCCTGCTCCTATACTGGTTTCATAGGAACCTATATTTTTCTCTGTCTCAATTCAGTTATTTCCTAGGATCACACATTATCTGCATAAAAATATACATGAGTGTTTCTCAACCACCTTCTATCTCAGAAATACTGCTCTGAATTTCCATGGATCCCTGACTTGGGAGGGATGGTAAAACAAACAAACACCTCAAAAAACCCAATAACAACAAAAACCTAACATTTTTTATTTTCCCATGGTTCTCTAATATGCAGAGATAACAAATATCCATCACCTTGAAGTGTCTTGCAGGAGAGTGCTAGCACACTTTTCAGCATGAGTGTTCTCATTTGGAAGAAGTATTTTCTTTTCCTACATGTATACTGCCAGAAACCTTTTGGTAGTAAAATCATCTTATTACTGTGTGAATATCTGAGATTTTGCCACAGTGCACAGTGGATTATGATAATTTCAGAAAGAAGAAGCTGGAAAAAGGCCTTAAGAATAAAATGAAAACTTGCTACTTAGGCAAACAAGGTCAGAAGAACACCTACAGAGAGAAAATGGAATTATATCACCAAAACCTAAAACTTAATTCCTATTTAACTTTTCTTAGTGATTTAGTTAATCTTGATACATTTAAAATCTAGAAGTAAAAATACAACTGTCTCTTTTGTTCAACCTTTAGTAACCAAATAGTGATAGTAATCAGGTTTCTTCCCAGTATTACCAATATCTTAATGCTTCAATACCTCCTGATACATAGCATGTATCATCAGGATACGTCTTCTTTTTTAATGACTCTTAGGTGAAAAGAATTTGCCCAAGATTCTTTCTGAACTCTAGGTAATTATACAACTAGATATTCAGCACTGACAGATGAGAAAATGGATATATTTTTAACTTCATTTCCACCACTCTTACTCATGAAAAATAACATGTACATTCTTCAGTTAATGGTAGTATGTAGGATTAATGGGAAGGAATGCATGTGGGTGGGTTCATCCTGTAAGAACCTGTGGCATAATGCAAAGTTCGCTGTGTGCTGCTGAGTGCCCTGAAGAGTTATCTGTGGGAAAGGTATCTCTTGTCTGACATTTTTCTCAATTCATTTTCTCTTGTCTGTTTCCATTTATGTGATGCAGTAACTTCCTGTTTTCTAGAGAGAAGGTATAACTCTTGTACTAACACTTATCTTTTGCTCCTTTCACCCCTTTTTCTTGTGAGGAACATACTGTTTGGGAAAAACTAGGTAGAGTTATCAGACACAGGAAGAGAAAGTATGTGAGAGAGAAGTAAAATATGGCTACAACACTACAAATGTCCAGAATCATGGTAGTGAATGTAAGATAGAAGCTTATTTAGATAACAACAAAAGGAGAAGGTGGTGTAGACTTCGTAGGAGCTCTTTTTTCTGGGTTGTAAAGTGTTTGTGCTCCTGTCCCATGGCACGGTCGTGGCTGAGCAAACCCCACGGATCTGTCTCTGTCCTGTTAGGCTGTATAGAGAGAACTTGTGCCACATGCTGCCATTTTGCTTTTCTGTGCTTGAAGGCTCAGATAGCCGTGTATTGTTATGCCCCTGGTTTCATTTCTCCTAACACTTGCCCTTGTTTAATTTTAATCATAGTGTTCAGCACTGTTTGCAAACATGAAGCCGTTATGTCTTCTGTCCCCTTGAATGTGAGAATGTCATTATGACCGTGGGTCACTTTGGGCTGCCTGTCACCTGTGGCTGTGGAAATGAGTTACTGTAAGCCAAGCCAGGTTTAGCTGGGCCCTCAGAATCTGTCAGTATTGAGCGATACTCTTGCTTTTGTGGCATTGTTTCTGCCCTTTACGGTTGCCCACAAGTTTTGCAAAACTTTTGAGGTTCTGTTAATAATCACTTGAAATTGGTTTTTAGCTTTCAGGGGTCTCCAGAAGAATTAATTTATGCTTCATTTAAAAAGGATTCCTTTTAGGATATGGCTCAGGATCTCATGTGAATATGTCAGGTTTCTACAATATGAGAAGGAGGAAGGATTCTTCCTGTGCTCTGAGGAGAACAGTGTTCACAAGGGTATATCTGCAAGGCTGAATTCTATGAATGACAGAGACAGTATGGCATGATCCCCTCCAGTCTGAGATTTCTCTGTTTTTGATAAACTAGTTAAAAATACATCACATAGGCTTGCTAATTCTTGCCCATGTACTTGGCTTTTTTAAAAAAAGCTTTTTTTCCCCTGTGTGTTTTTATCAGTGAATGTGGAACAATTCTAAAAAGCTTTTCTCACATAGATGAGATGCAATTTGCTGATAACTTGCTGCCCTCTAATCTATGGGATCAGAGTGATTTTATTTCATCTCTGAAACAGAAATTAGGTAGTATATAAGGCTTAGCAGTTTGGTTAGAATGAACTCCAGAATCAAAAGAAAGGCCATACTGGGTCAGATTACATATTTATGTAGCACAAAGTCCTGTCTCCAGCAGTGGTAAAAGGGGATGTATATTTAAATATATAAGAATGTAATAAATTTACTATAATATTTCCAAAGAATGCACCTTCTCTATCAAGCAGTTTGTTGCTTAGAGGCTTCCTGATTTAGCATCAGTATCTTTCTTTTCCAGCAGGGTGACTAAGGGGTGGCCTGAAAGACAAGTAAGGAATGAAAAGCTGAATGCCAAGTTTAGTGACTGGTAATCAAGGAAGATGGCAGAACTCTCCAATTTTGAAATTAAATAAAAGATTCAGTGGACAATGCTGGCCAAACTGCAGTGCAAGGGAAACAGTGCACTGTCAGACTAGGCCACTCTTTGTGTAGGCTTCATAGGACTATTCTTTAAATAATCTGAAATGCTAGAGCTTTTTAAGTAAGTGGAATGGTATTGTTGTAGAAAGGCTGCTATATGCAGACATATGTGAGAAGACTTCATATTTTGTACTTTTTCTTCTGTGTTAATGACTCCACTCATGAACTGTGAGAATGAAGTGACATCTCATTTCAGAGGAGGGAAGTTCCAGGGTCTGCCATGGCAATTTCTGCCTGAGAGACTTTGTTTGTAGGAGGCCAGTTAGGCTAGTGAACTTGTGCCAGTTACCTTCAGAGCTAGGGATGCCTACCCTACATTCCTCCAACCCAGAAAGTCGACATTTCTGCTAACAGCTGCCAGCACTACTGTGTCTCCAGAATTCTGAGGTTTGTTTCCATTAAAGGGGCAATTTCAAAATTGTGTTCACTGGTAAAAGACAGTCTACAGGTGATACTATACATGAGGTGATTCAACATTATCATTATGCAGAAGTATCTTCCAAAAACCAGCTGAGAGTGTTAAATGAGAAAAAAGCATAAGCATAAGCCATTTTCAGAACAATGGTCATCTAGTGCAGAAAACATGAAACTTTCTAATTTCATTGCTCACTTAACGGTTCTAAACCTGTAAAACTTCTTGCTCTTTATCCTTTTTTCATTCTAGGTTCTTGGCATATATCCAGATACATTGTCTGGCTACCCACCTCTAGGAAGTCTATGTTTCTATGCTTTCTCTGTATTTGCTGTCTCTTCTGTAAGCCTGGAAAAGGATACATAGTATAGTCTATTCAGGAAAGTTTTTTTTACTTCAAATTTGCTGTTACTTCAGACCAATATTCTTAAGAGGTCAAAATTTATTTATTCTCTGTGTAGGAGGTTCCTTTTGCAAACCAGACTTGTGGTTAATAAGTGATTATCTATCACTTAGCCCCTCCCTGCCCTGTCCAAAAGAATGCTAATATCCATTGTTTGAATATACAGCTGATAGAGCCATAGCACTTAGAGTTTGAGAGCTAAGTCCTGAAATGATTTTTCAAATTTTATAACATTTTTTGTCTTTATATTAATTTTAAAATACAGCTTTATGGCATTCAAATTTCCTGCAATACACTGTGGTCAGAATATTCTAAAAGTAAATACTCTAAGACAGCTTTTCCAGTGGTGAAATCAAAGGTAAGTGCAAGTAATTCACATCTAGCTATTCCTAATTTGGACAGTTGCCCATTTTCCTATGTGACAGAGCTCAGCATATGGCCTTTTAAAAAATTTATAACCTTACTGCTCCAGGGCATACCACTTTCTGCTTCATTGCTTTTGTACTGTAGATCCCCCAGAGAACATTCTACTATTTGTATTTTCTACAAATTTGGATAGACTAGGAAATCTAACTGAAAGAATTGTTGTCTTCAATCATTTAGTTAAAACTTCTAAATTAGTGATATTCCTCACCCTACGAAACTTACCTTATTCTGATGTGGCTTAAATGACATGGAATTTTATCACAGAACAACTGTCATGTGGTTATTGTGAGTGGATATTTAAATGTTTCAGAGCTTTGGTGTTTTTTTGTGTGGTTTTTTTTTTTTTTTTTTTTTTGTGGTTTGTTTTTTTGTCCGCCACAGAATTTGTTTTTCAAATGGTAATGATTATGATTTATATTAAGTCAGTGTCAGTTTTTATCTGCTGTTATACAAATGCCTCCCTTTTTCAGTTTTTCTAGAGAGTGTTCTCTTTGTAATTCAAATGGATTTCTTTTATAACCAACATTGCTAGCTTCAGACTTGTTTCCTAGTTTTCACTTTTAAGGTCTTAAAATGTTCTAATTTAAGTTTGAAGCCAAACTATTAATGTCTTCAATGGGATTAGAATGAATCATCTTAAAACAATGTGCTGCTTCACATATGCTTTCCATTGTCAACACTGAATTTTGTTGCTAGTCATAATGGTCTGTCATAAATGCTGGTTGTATGGGCATTGTAGCAATGAAGCACTACTTTGTCTGCTGAAAGTGTTAATTCTGGGCAGATTTGTGCATATTTCAGTTAATTTTCTCCTAGTCATTGAGGTATCATTGTGACAAGAATACTTTAGTATTTTCTTTAAAGTAAAAACCAGCAAACTCTTCAGAGATTTAGTGAGTTAAGCTAGAAAAGTATGAGAAGGAATGTGCCTTATGTGGCACATAAGCAAGTAGAGGCAAACTTATTTGTAGAGAACTTTTTTCAATCCTATGACAAATACTGTTTTTATCCCCTTTTCCAGTAGAGTTTAGTTTGTCTGCAAGAAAATTTTCATTCGTCTAGATGTTTTGGAGCAGTATTGCTCCATGTAAATATGTTCTGGACTTTACAATTATATGTCTGCTTCAAAGTAAATAAACCCTTAGGATGTTCTTACCTTATCTTTATGGACACACCTGTGAACTAATCCAAAATGAGTCCTCACTAGAGTGAGTGTCAGCATCCATACCATGATGATGGGACTGGTCACCCATGCAGCACCAACGCACAATTCTTAATGTATTTCACGTCCTGGATAGTGAAAGGGTTGTACCTGTGTACCTGGATGATAAGACCTGCATTCCTGTGCCTGGCTGCAAGTGAAGAAGATGGAAGTCCTTTGGGTAGAGGGGAATAGAAATAGCCTGGAATGGGAAGACTAAACTGAGAATGTATGCATACATTCTGTCTGTCTGAAGGGAACCCTACAGCAAACAGGGCTGAGAGCTCTGCTTGAGTTTCCTGGGAAACTCAGCCGAATTTGCAGTCCTGGCTCTAAGCTGGTTGGATCACTCCAGCAGTGATCCCAGGAATGACATTAGAAGTTTAGCAACACAGTGAGTTGGGAAAGCAGGCCTAGGACGTGAATCATAGAATTAGCCAAGCAAGTGTTATATTTTCACATTTATTATAATCTTATTCTGTGTCTCAGAAAACAATGGTTCCGGAAAGAGTATTGAGGGAACCAAGTAACTGTGATCTGCCTGTGCAATATTGTACAAGAAGACCTAATGTAATCCTCAGATGTTGAAACAGGGAAACACCATGAAGGATTGAGAAGAGTGTGTGAAACATACCAGAACAGAAAATACTGATTCATTCTCCAATAATTTTAGAAGAATGTTGAAAAGTTGAAATAAAGAAACAAAAATTACCTGCAATTTGGGAAGTCTAAGAGAGTGCAGGATCTCTGTTTAATCAAAGTTTCAAACTTGTGATAACAACTTTAAGAATTTATGAACTCTGTTCATAATTGTTGCACAATAACAGTACAACTTTGTTTTCCTGCATCTTCTCTTCTATTAATCAGATACTCATCTTTGCAGAACATGATTAACTCTTGTGGCTATGAATATTCCAACCAACCTCCCAATAGGGTAAGGGAGGAAGAGAGAACAGATGGGATTTAAATAATACAGCCAGATTTTAATTAGTACCTGAATAACCACAATGCCACTAAACTATAATAAACTAGCAATAGATTTGATCTTTCAATAGGTATATTCTGATGATAAAAGAGTATGATAAATTAACCTATGTGTAGGTTAAGATTTTTAAACCTTTGATTTAGTTCTCAAAACAGTATTCCTGCTGGAATCACCAGACACACTGGGGAAGGCAAGCGTTCAACATTGTGGATGTTGAATCACCTAATGGAACTTGCATCACAGAAAATGTTATCTGAAATGGTTTCAGAGCCATTGAACTGCATGATGGCTCCCAATGTAGCTGAAAGCTGTGGCTACAGAATGATGCCGGTGATTTGCATATCTTTAGATATTTTTTATATATCGAGAAAAACCAATTATGGTTAAAAATTTAAAATTGTACCTGGAATACAGGCAAAGTATATTTTGTAACAATTTTCAAACAATAAAGTGTCATTTTGAACTAAGAGGTTTTTCTTTTTTTTACCCCTTGTACATTCAGAATAATGAATATTGAATATGGTAGTTTTCCTGGGACTCTTCTAGTTTACTGGGAGGGTTCCTGTATGGAAAATGACTGCTCTTGCTAAGTACCTAGAAGAAGAATATAACACAATTGCAAGATATGTCTAAGGGTAAAACATTTATTTATTTATTTATTAAACCACTTAGAGTGGCTCTCAGACTATTTTGCCTAACGCTACCCCCTCTCCATGCAGTTTGATCTGGTTTGGCTACAGATGCTGCAGTGAAATGCTGAGACAGATGCCTGGATTATAGTGCACTTCTCCCATGTCTTCATCTCTGTTTAGCAGGAAGCTTTTCCATTCATATTGACCACCTCTGAGCAGCAAATGATTGCACAGCTGGCTGACAGGATTATCAGTGGAATAATTTCTAGTCTACAAAGGTGGTCTTATTTCGGTTTCAGATTTCTTAGAATTTTAGACCTTTCAAAATTATATTCTAGGTAGTAGTATCCTTTGAGTTATGCACTTTGTTGACATTCAATGAGAAAACACACTTAGACCAAGAAGGTAGAAAATATCTGTTTTCTAGGTTTCATTCTGCTCCGTTGCTAAAGTGGTTTGACAAACCCTGCCATGTCCCTGTGTTGTATTGGGAAAAATATTAATGACATTTAGTGTTTATAACTGTTCTGAGAGCACAGTGCCTGGTGCTAGCATATAAATTGTACTGTGAGACTGAGTGGGTGAGGTGCTATGAACTTACAGGATGCATATGAAATTGGAACATAAGGAAGTGAAATATTTTGGATGTGTCAGACAAAGAAGGGTCTTGGATAAATGTTTTTTTACTAATTGCTGCATTCTTTTTAGTGAGGATAAGTAAACAAACTAGGAGCAATCTAGTTATTGCTTTTCATGGCATTACAGCACCCAGGTGCTTTTGCAATCACAGGTACATATACAAGCCTGAGCTGAGTGATAGCCAGATTCACTTGAAAATTCATTTTTTTCATCACTCACTAAACTCTTAAAATTATCTTGGTAGTTTAGGCATAAAAATAACAGTTTAAAAATTTGCAGGAAGCTAATCATTAATGAGGATAAATGTTCCGGTGAGAAGTAGTTTCTGTTTTTTGGTTGGAAAACCTTCCCTCATGGAAAAGTAATACCTTAATTCCACTACCCAGAAAATAAGACACCACTTTGTAATTGCCTTTCTATGTTTTGAGTGTATCATTATCAGTGTCCTCTAGGACCATAATGAGAACATGGAAACTCATGTTTGACCTTATACTTAGGTATGTGTTCAAGAAGGATGAGTTCAGAGAGGGTTATCAGATGTATTTTTTTTTTTTTTTTTTTTTTTTGTTTTGTTTTGTTTTGTTTTGTTTTGTTTTGTTTTTTTGTTTTGTTTTGTTTTGTTTAAAACACATTTTATCTAGTGATCTACTGAGCAATTTTTCCAGACTCTGTCTCCTTCACAGGCAGAAACTTTGCCTTCATGCTGGCAAGGGATGGCTGTGTACCTTGCCCCAGTAGGTTTCTGAGCCTGCTGTTCTCTCTTGGTGCTATGGACCATCCTAGCATATACACTTTGCATGAAGCTGTTTGGGCTTTAATGGACAGCCAGGGAAATCATTAGTCTTCCTGTATTGTTTAGCTTGGTGAAACCAGGGCAATTGTGCATTTCAGTCTTCATATAAAACTTAATTTGTAAGAAAGCTTTGAATAAATCACAAATAGTTCTGGGGGCAGGAAATGCAAGTTTTCATTTTCCCTGGTGAAATTTCCAACCACCAGGCTGCAGTCTTACTTCTGTTTGTATTTTCATCACCTGAAAATAAAACAATATAATATACAATAAAATATAAAATAAAATAAGTAACTAAGTTGTGTTAAACTTTCTTTTAGTGTATTGATGTGTTAGACATGTTCAGAGCACTCCTTGCAAATTGTCCAGAGAGAATTTTAATGCTATTTTTCCTCTTCTGTGTATTCCAGCATGCCTGAGTCAGGAGACTGGGAACTCAGCTGCTAAGGGAGAGTGGCTTCATTGCTGTACCAAAGGAGAAAAAGCAATAATTTCTCAGATAAAGCAGGGAGATGTTTAGTGACTTCAGGTTCCTCTGAGAGTCTTCAGAGTTGGTTTGATATGTATTCTTTGGATCCCAGTTTGGAATTTAATGAGGATGGATAGGGACCGAGTGTAAAGATGTTATTCTGAAAGGAGAATGACACCAAGACCACGCAGTGAAACTTCAAGAAACCATGTTCAGAACAAGCAAAAGGAAGTAATTTCCTGCACATCAGGCATTTGTGAGATTCTCTGATGAAGGCTGTTATGGATAGAAACAGTTTGTACAGGTTGAAGGGAAAATGATAAAAACTTGGAAGATGGTTCCATTGAGGATTGTTGAAGAGATAACCAGATTAGGCTCAGCATATCCTGTGAGCAGAAAATAGAAGCTAGGAGAATATATAGTAGAAATATCACATGTATTGTTTTTTCCATTCCCTGAACATCCATTTGTATCTGCTGTTGGTGAAGAAAGTATTACAGAGCTGCAGAGATTGTGCATCTGCACCAATACAGCTTCACTTCCCCAGTTAACTTGCAGTCTGTTCTGTTTACATCCAGTTATTCTCTAAGACCAATTAAAAAAAACCCAAACTTATATTAAAAAACAAAAACCAAAAACCAACCAACCAAACAAACTTGAAAGCTTTATTGAGTAAAGATTTAGAATATAGGTATCTGTTTTCAACCAACCAATGACTTACTTTTCCACAAAGCACCACCTTTGTCTATCACCTGTTTTCATGCCTTCATATAGTGCATTTAAGCCATGCAAGGTGAGTAGATCTGAGCCTCCTACGTGTCCCCAAAACTGTGCTTCTGTTCATTTTGGAAAACTGGTAGAGTGATTAAATTTTCTTGTAGTTAATTTTGGATGTATCTTTCAGTCAGTTGTAGATGATCAGTAAGTCTCCAAATAAAATATGTCTCGGTGAATAATTGAATGCAAAACATTGACAGTAGCCTTGAAAAGGAAAATTAATGCTTTTATTCTGCCTTTGATTTATTAATATAAAATACCACAAAAATGGACTCCATGTCAAATTTCTATTTTAATATTATCAGAATTTGCTATTTTTAAAAATAAAATTTGTTGATAATGCAAGAAGAAAACAGTTTCTTTTTGGAAAGCTAATAACAGATATATCTATTCCAGAAACAGAAGCATTTTTAAAAATACTTTGGTTACTATATTTTTAAAAAATTGTGAATAGGTGTTATGATCCCTTCATCTTTACTAAATCTGTCTTTAATTTATATGAGGTTGAAGTTAAATACAAGTGATTTATTTGGAATTTCATATAGGAAGTGGTAATAAAATATAAAGTAGAAGGAGGACCTTAATGCCAGAGGAAAACACAAAGAACTTTGCCGGTGTAGTTTCTGAAGACAGTGGGCCACACCTCAGATGGAAGCAGAAAAATAAAAGCTAGGTAGTAAAAGATGAGGGAAACCCTTTTATTTTGCTATGTGTGTGCGTATCTGTGCTGATCAATGCAAGCACAGTGGCCCCTGAGATGTGGCTGCCACTTGCCCACACGGGGCTGCTCCAAAGGTGACAGGTGGTCACTCTGTGGTCATATGTGCCAGCCTCGTGTAGTGTCTTGGGTGTCCTAGGGAGACCTAAACGAGGTGAAATGGCTGTGTTTAGGCTACTGAATTGACTGCAAAATTACTGTTTCTAAGTATTATGCATAACAGATTGGTAATGATACGAATTGCACAGAATTTTTTTGTGTGTTTGAAGGACTTTCTGTAGTCCCAAAAGCAAGGACTGCTAACCTGACCCGCATACAGCTTGGAAGTTTTTGCAAGAATATATGGATGTAAATAAAACAAAGTTTTTGAAGATTGGCTTGACTGTTACTCTGAGACATGCTGATGAAGACATTTGTGCAGTCTGGCTCTCCTCACTTTTTTCTTCAAACTTCTTGCCAGTACAAGACACTGACATAGCAATGCCAAAAGATTCAGAAATCTCTCTTTGACAGTTTAAGATGGTTCGGAATTGAATAAAATATAATTTTTGCTTGCATATATTTAGATATGTAAAATTAGAGTTTACTGAACAATATTCTCATATGTTCAAAGTGCTCTAGATGTCTTACACATACAAAAATGTTACGTTGTTTTGTGCCTCGTTGTTCACATCTAATAATTCTGACCTCTAATGTTCCTTGAAATGAAGGTTATTCAACTGATTCATTTTTCTGTTGGCATAATATGTAATTACCTAGGGACAGTCTGTAAATGGAGCAAGATCTGAGTACATAGGTAGAATTAGGAAAGGAATTTATGTGGAATTCAAAGATTCTGGAGAGCAAATGAGATGATGCAGGGACAAGCATTACCAGCCACTTAGCTGCAGATAGGCATCTTGCTGTTTATTTGAAGAGATGATGACCTTGGCAGGGTTTTCAAGCTTTCAGCTTCTGGGAGACAGTCAGGCCTCAATTTTTATGTTGCATTTCTGTCTGGAAGGAAGTTATCTCTTCTGGAGGGTGGTTTCTGTGATGTTACAGGCACTTCAATTTCTTTGAGATAAGATTATAGTATCTGTTTTTCATACTGGGATTGTTCACAGTGATCTCTTTTGATTGCTTCTTTACAAGTTATGTTTTTAAGCAATGTGAGCCTATGAAACTTTACATATGAATATTCTTCAAGTTTATGGTGTTGTAATTTCAGTCAGGATGTTCTAAGGGAGCTGCTTTTGCTTAGGAGAAAAAAAGCTGGTGATGTGAAGCTATTAAGTAACTTATCTAAAGTATGAAGTAAAAGGGTCTACTGCTTGTATCCCATATCCTATGTAGGCCAGATATTTTTCTTGCAAATGCTGTTTCAAGATTGACATATCTGGGTTTTCTTAGAAAAAAAACTGTTTGAAGGCTTTGCCCCAAATCAGTATTTTTATAGAGTGCTAACTGGGCTTCAGACCCTGGCTTATTTATTACAGTGTTTGCAGCTGTAAATTTTTTAAGCAATGAACTCCATGTTAATGTTTTTTAACATACTTAGGTAGAAATAAATAAAATAGAATTAAGTAGTTCTAGCCTCTACATATTTTCTTGAAATTGGGTGGCTTTTGATAGCCTGGTTAATGCCAAATATGACTGTGAAGTTGCTGTATTTATTAAAGGAAGAGAGCGTGAAGTGCAAGTGAATATATTTTGTTGCTGGTCTATAAAATGAACAAACATACCTAGAATGTGTTTCAAATGTTTAAGATCATTCTGTTTTCCATCATGGACTTCCATCCACAAGAGTGAAAAGTTTCAGATGGAAGTGGTATGGCATCAGTGGTTACTGACAATGTCTGAGAGATTAAAATAAATGACAGTTTAACCCTTCAAAGCAGAAACTGACAAAATAAAAACTGTTCAACTATGCTGGAGTTCAAACATTGCTGCTACAGTGTCTTTTATGGTGGATTTTTTTTTCTGAATTCAGAATGGAAGTAACTAGTGAGAGGTTCTTGTCCAAAATCAAATGCTAATTCTTTCAGTGAGGCTGTGTAAGAGCATTTGCTCCGGTATTTCCTCAGAATCAACATTCAAAAACAGAAATAGGGCAAAGTAACACAGCTTCACATTGGATTCTCTCTCTCCCCCTCTTTTAATGAGAAGGCCATATTATTTTTACATAGCATTGTTGAAAATTTATTTGGGGATAGTCTGTTAATTTTATAGGGATTATTTGTTCACTGATTTAAGTGAGGGTACAGTCATGCTCATCATGCAAGTTTGCAAGTTACTTTTCAAGCACTGACAAATTTCACTCATTTTTATCAAGGATGGTTTTATGCAGTTTTGATACCTCAGCTAAAAAATGTAGCCATCTGCATTCAACATATATTTGTTTTGTCACAGAGACGGTCTAGATTTTTAATAGCGCTTTTATTATTTTGCATAAAGATATGTTTTATGTTATTTGATAATGAACAGTGAGCAGCAAGTTAAGAATACTTTAGAGGGAAGAGTGGGTTGAAACGCCTGGGAAAATAAGCTGTGTATGAAGTCATTAAACAAGAATTCTCACTGGTAAAATTGTATGCTGGAAATTTTTGGAGCATTGGTTCCACACAGTAAAGTTGGAGATATCTTTACAAGTCAGCAGTCTTTAACATCCATTTTGGACTGATAAGCAACTATTTTTATATGTTGCCCAAAATTCTACCTGACAGCCAGTGCAGTATTTAAAAAAACACGGCATCTACACTTGACTTGAAACTGTTGCATTATTGTTAAGCATAGTCAAATTACACTGTAAGAATGAATTTAACTACTGTTTAAATTCTAAAACTTATAAAACTGATTTGTGGTATAAGCTTAAGAGAAATACTTGTCCAATATTCACCCTTAGTTCCTTTTTTCAGTTAATATATTTCACAGCCATACACACATATTCAATGGAGATCAGACTCTCAAAATTGGCTTACTGAAATATTTGTAAGACACAAACCAAATTTTATCTCAACTTGAACTGTGAATATTGAAGGATAAAATGTTGAATGGAAATAGTAACTTTTACTTCTGCTTCCAAATGTTTTGATGATCCAGATTATGTAAGTGAATACATCCAAGTGCTTTTTAATATCTGAAGATTGAAATGTGGGGGACTTTGTGATTATTCATGGGTACTAAGCATGTGCTTTCTGTGTGGTGCAGATTTTGCAAGCTGAAGTTCGTATCACAGCTATGGCGCTCTTCTGGTTAATGGTCAGGGACCAGATGATGGTGGAAAGCAAGGACAAGCATTTTCCTTCAGTAACAGATGCAGGCTTTCAATGATAGTATGAGTAATAATAGGTATTCTTGTAATTCGATTTACTCATATTCAACCTTTCTCTGACAAAACAAAATATAGACATACAGGGATTGCTGCTATATTGGAGCAAAGTGCTGAAATGCTAAACCTAGTATTGTGTCTCCAGCAGTCTTTAAATACTATGTGAAACTGCCTTTACCTGAATAAAAATTCTTAATATTAATATTATGGATGAACAGTTTTTGGTGTGTCACAGGCATTGAAATTAACTTCATATTTATTTCACTTTAAAAAAAGAATATTATATATTCTAGATAAATATTTCTCTTCTAATAAAAGAAGTCAGGACTCAGTGTTATTGTGAAATTGAGCCATCATTTTAGTAGTAGTTATTTACATTATTCTTTGTCAACATTGGCTAATCACAAATATGCAAAAGTTCCTCATAAGTAGCTCATCTTGCACTTGTCTTTTTTGCACAGAAATGTGTAAAAAAGTGAACTGAGTCTTCTCATAAAAACTTGTGAAAAGCAAAATACCACTTGATACTAAGCAGGGACCATTTTTTTTCTTTTGCAAACAATGAACCTTTAGATTAAAAAAATAATTTATTAAGGACATCATAGGTAAAAGGTTTATGTAGCCCATACTGTATTTGATTCAGTTTCATCATGACCAATTTAAATGTGTGATGGACACATCCCTTTGAGAGTTTACATCCTTTCTGCTTTGGCTCTTATTGACTGCACTGTTAAATTAATCTAAGGGCTTCCTCCTGCTGAACAAGGTGGTTTCCCTCTTCATTGTGGCCGTGTGCTCCTGAAGTTTCTCCTAATCTGGATAAAGAGCTGCACCAGTATGATACTTACCTTTCAAAAACAACAAGAACTTTTTGCTAATGCCAATCTCCAGACTAGAAACATGAAAGATGCAGGAGGAAGGATATGACCACTTTTGACAAACAGTTCACTGCTAAATCACTTGAGATCTATGGCAAAATTTTTCTTTTTAAAACCCTGAGAAGCATGAAAGATTGATTTTACAGGCTGGCTTTCAGGAAGGTGAATTCCCTAAACACTGTAGCAGGCATGTATTTCCTATGTGCCTTCCAATGCTCCCTTGACCATTTCAGGTCAGAAGTGCCCAACAGCTCACTGTGTATATTCAAGTCATGCTGAAGCTGCTGGGAGTGAGGCATGCCCAGGCTTCAGCAGTCTGCATTGCCCTTGAACTTTGTCATCTAACAAGTAGATTGCAAACCAGTCTTTTGGATCAAAACTAAAAGCTAGGAGCTGTAGCTATAAACATAAATCATATACACTCAAGATAATTCCTAGGCAGCTGGACCAATTGCCCTGGAATAGCTTGCATCTGTGCTAATAGTTTCCACAAAGCAGTGGATGAATGCAAACTAAATAGTAGTAATGATTTTATAATTTTTTAATGTCTTAAGCTCAAGAGTATTTTGGGGTAGTGCTGTTTGGCACATGCCAAACTTATCTCATGAAATATTACTACAGTTTATAGTACAACTGCAGAGAATCTGCAGGTCTGTCCCATTTTCACTAGGTTAAAAAAAGCCTTGAACTTTACTGACCCGTAGCTCATTAAAGGCAGTACTTTCCTCAGGAAGATGCTTTCAGCATCTTCATTGTCAGCTCTTCATTTCTCAGTCACCTCTGATGAAGGTGGGTGACACTGGTCTCTGCATGCTAACCCTCTTGTAGGGGTCCAGCCTTCCTCGTGCCATCCACAATGTCACCACACTGATTCTGTGTTGTGTTGCCAGCCCCTATGGCTCCAATGATGCCAGGACTATTGGAACTCAAAGGAGAAGAATCAATAGATTCTACACTACAAAGTATTTTTATTTTTCATCAGGAGGCCTCTCTAAGCATACCTATGCTATTTCAAGGAGTGTTGTGGAAATAATTGTGCAACGTCACTGCCTGAATTAGTTGTTGGTAATTAGTAACCTGGTGTAGAAGGCAGTGCAACTGTACTAGTAATATGCTATCTTGTGAGACAGGGGTTAATAATCCAGAGCATGGCACCTTGCTAGCAGCAGTGTTTCTTCACATTTCAGTGCTGAGTGAGGTAAAAATGGCTTGGGAGTCTTTGTATCAGTTGTCTGCACAATACAGATCTGCCCTTTCTCTGCCATGTTGCACAAATGATGCATTGCTTAGGTATTGACTGTGGCAAGAACTGCTTTAGGAATTACTAGGAATAATCCTTTCTCTTAGTTTCACAATAAGAAATTAAATTTATCGGTATTTCTCCAGGGACAAAAAAGTAACTTAAAAATTTAAATTAATTTACCACAGGTGTAAGAGCTCTCTGGACAGCAGTGTTTGCTGCTTTTAAAGGTTTTGCAACTATAACCTCAGTTCCCTGGAAAAAATGGCTACTAGTTAATATTAACTCTGGTTTTCCTATAATTTGACATAAAATCAAATATCAATATTCCTAAATTTGACATTTGTAATGCCAATGATTTTTATTCATTCTTAATGGTTTTGTAATTAATTTATAATAATTTCTGTAGCTTGTAGACCATTGTACTAAATGAGTACGTGGAACTGGCTATTTCACTCACCCCTTATGGATAGGAAACCTGTTGGTCTGATGGACTTCTGAACTTATAGAAGAGCCTGTATTGCAAAAGAGCCATTTCATTAAATTACTGATGGCTATGTTTCAGAAAGACCTCCATCTTGTTGCACAAAACAATGAAAATGGTGGAAGAACAAATAAAGATAGGGGAATGCTGAAATAATAAATAACTTTGACCTTTTTTTTTTCCCATTTGTTGGCATCTAGTCACTTCCTTTGATCTTCCCTGCCTTAAACAAGCTAATATCTGCCAAGAGAGTGCAACTGTTACTGAATCACTAAGGTCCTATTTGTTCCGCTTGACAGATGACAATGCATTTTTGTCTTTCTACAGAAGCATAGACTTCGAAAGTTTTCTCCAACAAGAAGCCTAGGTTTTCTCCAATACAAGGTTTCTTTTCTCTTCCTTGCCTTTTTTTTCTTTTTCTTTTTTTTTTTTTTTGTGTGTGTGGGTTTTATTTCCCATCTCATTGTGATGGTGCACTGCTGATGATTGTGTCACTGTTTTCTGTGAGGTGCTGGTTAGATAACACTGAAGTAGTGTGATTTTGCTGTTGCATTCTGTTCTGACAAGAACAGAATTCTTCAACACCTGTAGCATATATTAATGCTTCAGTTACATTATGGTTTGTGAGTGTCATTTGTGATTGCTTTCTTTGTTGCTCCCTGATTTTTTTAAACAATTGTTACTAGTGCTAATTCATCAGTTCTGTACAGGTTTCTTGTATTTGAAAATGTTGAATTATTTGAATTGTTGATCAAAAGATTTTATATTTAGAGTTTAGAAAACAGACACATTTTATTAAACAATGCAACTTCAAAACAGAAGCAGGAGATACATTACCAGATCTATTTGATTTTTTTGGAGAAATGGAGACTCTTGTTCTTTAATCGTACTGCATTTAGTCAATGATATATTTAAATCTGGGCTATTGAGTAAACATTCTTTGTTCTAAGTATACCTTGTACTTTGCACAACAAGAACCTAATTTCTGATGATGATCTTAGTTGCTCCTGAGTACAAATAACAATCACAATAGAACTGAATGTTTCGCATTGGTTTTTTGTTCAGATTTCATTGAGCGTTCTTGTAGGCTTGTTAAGTTGGTTTCAAAAATTCTGGAGTAAGAAAGATATGTTATATCACAGAACCAGAATTATACAAAGCTTGCAAGACATTCCCAAAAATGAGCTATAACCACAGTTAATTTTGAATATCTCTGATGGTTGGAGATGATGTGTGTGTGAGGATCAGACTTAGGCTGTGATCCAGGAAAGCACTTAAACTCATAATTTAGCTCACCATGATCAGTTTCCCTGGAATCAACAACTTATTCAAATTATCATGGAAGATATATAGCACACCTTTATTTAGGACTATGTATTTAATACAATCCCTATCAATTAAAAAAAAAAAGTAAATGTATGCATGTCTTCACTACGTCTGTTATGGAAGAAGCAACTAATTAGCTCCAAAATGCATCTTTTAATATAGATGGTATATTTCTGCTACTTAAGTGAAATCATATCCTCTGAGGAAACCTGTTACTAAGAATTCTTTTCTAGGTCTGAATTTTTGTTAGAATTAAGAAATATTTTATTAACTGGTGATAGAGAATTTTGAGAAGTAGACCAGGGCAGACAACACATCTCCAGGCTACAAAGGCTTGTTGAATTAACTCATAGCATTTTCCCCTGCAACATCTACCATACTTTTATCACTAGAATATTGAATTTGCTGCTTTGCTTCAGGTCAGGACAATTGCACAGGACAATTGCAGCACGTGCCTTCCCTGCTAGACATGGTAACACTTCTGTCTGACTTTGTTTTTGTAGAGTATGGTCCAGAGGGATGACTAATGGCAGCAGTGAACCACACAGATGTGGCTGTAGCTGTGTCTGGTCTGGCAGTGGCAATGACAAGCCCGTTCTTGACATCAAGGAGAGAATACAGAAACATGTAAAGCAACACTGATTAGCTCAAAAACTGATACTCCTTGTGGACTTTTTCTCTTGGACTTTAGATTTGTGAGAATAGGCCCAAAGGTAAACGGAGACACCTTCCCTGTGTGGCACTGGCAACAGTCCAGTGGCTCTGTAATAATCTAAGTAGATAGGGAGAACCTAAGGCATCCAAGAAGACTTGATGTTCTGACTGCAGATTATTCACGGGTACATGTAGGTATGCTGCAATAGCAGAGATTGATTGATGGTGATTAGGGGAGTAAATAAAGCAAATCCATTTACCAGAAGATGCCCACAAAGTGAGGGACTTTTGCTACCAGTGTCTGGTAGATAAAAACAGGATGCTGAAAGCAGCAAAACTTTTCCAAGCAATTTGGGTGAAGAGTTTCTTGGCCTCAGGATCACAATAAGTGTAACTACTTGAGGTGACAGTGTTAGCCTCATCACAAGGACCTTTCAATTGGAGGAATGGCTTCTAGGGAGAAAATATAAATGTGTAAATGTTAAAACCAAATTTAGTATTTGAATACCATTACTGAAGAGAAATGAGTGAAGAAACTAGGTCATGTCATAAGATTGATTTTATACTTTCTTCTGTTTTGGTGTTAGGCTCTACTTTCTAAGTATTTGGACACTGGTCACTTTACTGTACAGGTACCTGCATCATATGTATGTATGGAGAAACTGACACAGGGAACAAATGACACTTCAGAAAGAGTCTTTTGGTGGAGATAGTTATCTCCATCAAAAAAGGCATCTGATTTTGTTTTGTGTAGCCACAAGAGATGGCTGATTATTTATCACCAATGTCTTAGTGAGTGTTCAAACATAGGTGTGGCATTGACTACAGAGGCAATGGGCAGCAAAGATATTTTAGATAAGGACTGGAGTAGTTTACAGAAATGCTGAAAGGATACAGTGTGGCCAGTAGATTTTTTTTCCTTCCTATTTCATGAAACATGTAAGATCTTGAAATCAGACATCTGTGGAAATTGGGGGAATAGACCATCATCAACAAAGTAATTAATCTTTTCTGAGTATTTTGATGCAGGTCTGTGTACTAGATGTATAGAATCATGGAATAAATTGGAAGGGATATCAAGGTACCATTTAGTCCAAACCCCTGCTCAAAGAAGGCTTAAATCAAGCTACTCCAGTTGAATCTCTGGACAGCCTATTCCAGTATTAAGTCATTCCTAATGCAAAAAATTATACTTAATATCGAATCAGATTTCTCATAGTCCATCTTGTGTCCTGTTGCCCCTTGGACTGTCGCCTTGCACCTTCCAGAAGTGTTTGTCTCTTTATTTTCTCTGTATTCTTCTCTCAGATTGTTGTAGATAGCAGTAAGGTATTACTGAGCCTTTTTTGCTTACAAGTTGAGAAGGTCCTGCTACCTGAGCCTGTCCTTATATATCCTAACCACATTGGGATCTTTGGAGCTTAGGAGGAGTACAAGGATGTCATGAGGTTAGGCAGGGAGGAAATTAGGATGGCCAAAGCCCAAGCAGAGTTTTATTTATCTGCCACCATAAAGGAGAGTAAAAGATATTTCTATAAATACAGCCACCTCCAGCTGGCAACCGTTCACAAGTGCTGTTCCTCAGGGTTCAGTGTCGGTGCTGGTCCTGTTCAACATCTTTATTGTAGATCTGGACAAATTGAGTGCCCTCTCAGTCAGTTTGCAGATGACACCAGGCTGGGTAGGAATGTTGATCTGCTTAAGGATAGGAGGGCTCAGCAGGGGAATCTGGACCTGCTTTCATTCCTTTAATCTCATAAATAAAACTTGAGAGTTTTGTTTATGAGATTCACCACATAAATGGATTAAGCAGGTGTCTTATTTCTGACTATGTTTGGGAGCTTAGGCATGGGAATATTTGATCATTTTGAAAATGCCTCACCCTTAAGCCAATTGCAGGACATCCAAATGTTAGTTTTCTTGCTAGACTAACACTAGTGATCATGGTAATCAGTCAGTCCATTCAATTTTTCTCTAAACGTGGGATACTAAGCTACCGTTATGCAATTCCCAACTCATTCTGGTTTTACATAAAGCTAGATATATACAAAATAGTTTTAGGATGTTGTGTTTGTTATTAACCATGGAATGTTGCTTAATCTTAAATCAACATATCATTGCTTTTCTACCAGTGAACATCCTAGTTCACCAATAGTTAACATTTTGTGTAGGAAAGCAGAGAAATTTTCTTTTTTACTTCTGTCTTTCTGCATCCATTAAAACATCTACTAACTCTTTGAAACATCAGTATTTGCTAATATCTTTTGAGTTTGTCCAGAGTACTCAGGTATTTTGGCCCATTTTACATATGTAGTAAGTCATTCATTCTGTATGAGTCAGGCAGAATTATTTAGTTTTATCCTCTCCCATCTTTGAGGTACAAAAAACTGAAAAAATGCACAAGCTACTTATGTTACAGGATATCTTCTTCTCCTTCAGAAAAGGGTATGTTTTAGCATTTTGTTTTCTAATACTGAATTGAAAAGAGAGATGGTGTCCCATTTTGGTTTCAGGAAATTCAGTCTGTACATCTGGGGTCTGAAATTCAGTTCTGTAACTGACACAATAATCTGCCCTTAATCCCAGACTATTACTCTGCCCCAGAAGAGTAATGAAAGGGGAAAACATTCTATATTTATAGTAGTTTGGACTCTAGCATGTCATTCATTCTTTTGGTAAGTTTCGTGCTCAGTTGAGTCAGGATTAAGATCTGAAAGATGGGAGAGCAGGCTCAGCCAGGAAAGAGCTTTTAGAAATCTTAACTCTTAAAAACTTGCAATTTTTTAAAGGGTAGAAAAATTGGCCAAAGGTGGATGGAGTTTCAGAGGAATAGCAAAAGGCAGTTCTGTGATACACAGTTTCAGCTCCCTGCCAGATTCAGAGTTCCTGCTCCAAACTCCTTATTTGCTGCAGCAAAAATATTTCTTGTTTCAAAAAAGGGTTTCTAAAAATCCCTAAGGAGGGAAAAGCCAATAATTTCCTTCCAATTCACTCAGATACTTCCAAATTATTATCACTGAGCTTATCACTGACACACAAAATTTCCAGCTGAATAGTTAAAATCTTATAGTGTCATAAATAGATGTAAACAAAGTCTTAACATTTAAAATGTCAGAATACTTAGCTGAAAAGATGTGCTGACATCCTAGCCTAATATTTCTTCTGTTTACAACAGATAATTTCAGAGTATGCAATAGGTATTTCATACAAAGTACAGGTGAAATTGAAGGCATATTTAAATGCTGTAAATTAATAAACATAAGTGTGGAATAATTGTATTCAGCAGTTCTCCATTCACAACAAGTACTATTTCAACCAATTTTTTTTTTCAAGGCCTCTACTTACATTTGACATGTGAAAGCAGAAGTACCCCTTTTAACAGGAAAGCCAACCTAAAGCAAAAATTTTGGGTTTGAAATCTTAGGTCTAGTCTTTTGGTGCCATGGGTAGTTCTAGTGAGTTAATTGGGAGTAGTAGAAAAAAGAAGTATACATCTGCATCAACTTATAAAACTTGAAATGTTCAAAACTTGCACTAACAGCATGAAGCACTTATCTCTCCTTAGAGCCTAAGGAATTTTTAAGCATGAGTTTTGCGTAAAAATTTATTTGCCTAGTGGTATCAAGAGCTTTAATTTTTTGTATTTTTTTTGTTTTCCCCAGAGAAGATTTATAAACAGTGGGGTAGATGGTGCTGTTCTCCAGCGGTCTGTCTTGAGGAGTTTCCTCACTGGACTAAACACAACATAATTTCTCTGTAATGTTACTGTGGAATCTTGGAAAAACATAATGTTCCTCCTGTTATGTACAATAGATTCTTCTTTAATTGCAGCAGCTAAAAAAAGCTTCTTTCTTTATAGCTGTGGAACCAAACCGACAAAGTTTATGGTCTTTCACTGTCAGCAGGTTTATGGAAAATTTATAGTATATGCTCTGAGTTTACCATTTTTTGTTGCAGTACTTACTAAAACTGCTGCTGAAAAATGCCTGTTATAGAATGGAGTTTTGGTATCTTTAAATTTTCCTATTATATTAATAGCCTTTGTGTATATTTATATATTTAATTTATACATATACTTATATATGCATGCATATACTTTGAGTATATACTTTTGCATGCTATATTTTATATAGCATTTTTGGTTTATCTCCTTTTCCCTCAAACTTCTGTTTTA
>WEIU01000629.1:6868-37822 GCA_013389925.1 Aegithalos caudatus | reverse complement strand
TTTTTTTTTTTTTTCTAAATATAACTTTGGGAGGCATGTCAGGTTTTTTTAAGCCGATCCCATTTGATTATTTTAGATTACTTGGTTTTCTAGTCTGATTTAAAAATTCAAATTTTCTAAGATTTTGTTCACTAGGCTAGGGAAAAAAAATTCCTGTATTCAATTTATGTATCGTGCAATCAAATAACCATCTCCTAACTGAGGCAAAATGTGAATGATATTTATTTTATCATTTTGCAGCATAAAAAGAAGCAAGCATAACCTTCTAGGCTACTCTAAAGCATATCCTTGCTTTTTAATGTTATTAGAGTACTCTAGTAACCACAAGTTGCTGTTGTTGATGAAAGTATATTATAAATCTTCCCTTCTGCATAGGTGTCATGCACACTTAAATTTTGTTAGCTGGTTTTATTGACTGGGGCTTGCTCCCCACACACCCAGACACACAAACACAGTCACACAGATGGGTGCTTGCACACACACACACACACACACACACACACACACACAAATTCTGCTTTGCCCTATCTCGGTTAGAGCACAGTCCTGCCCAGGGTCAGTACAATGTACACATTACATATTTCTAGCAAACATGAAAATGAATCAAACAGGAGGAGAGATAAGCACAGATAGATTGGAGCCTGCTGAGGAAATAAAAGGCAGTAATTTGACTGACCACTGGACTAGTATCCTGGTTGGATTTCAGTGTTCTTTCCCGTTAGTTGCTGCAAAGCACTGTACCCTGAAGTGCAAAATTAAATGATTAGTAAGAATGAAGTAACATTTAGACGGACAATTCTTTGGTATAACTCCAAAACTAATTGTTTCTGAAGTGATGTTTAAACCAACGTCGGCACAAGGCAAGGGCTCCTGGCTTGCAGCCAGCACCTTGTAATGCATATTAGCGCAGATGAGGAGTTCCTAAAAGTTAGAGAAAGGGAGAGGGAGGGAAGAAGAAGAGAGAGAGAATGTGCCGTTTCAGTGCTCACTCTGCGTTTGTTTGTATCCTCCTCCTTGCCGAGATTAGAAGAATACCTGTGTAGTGCTGCTTTATTATGATTTCTGCTGAGCCTCAGAATAGGTTCTGGTATTTTTTTTAGGTGGACAGCCAGCTGCCGATCTCGCTGTTGACAGTAAAAGCAGATATGTTCCTTGCTCACTGCCATTAGTACTGACCATGACCCTTCACACCAAAACCTCTGGAGTTACCCTGCTGCACCAGATTCAAGGCACTGAACTGGAGACACTGAGCAGACCTCAGCTGAAGATTCCCCTGGAAAGATCGCTCAGCGACATGTACGTGGAGACCAACAAGACAGGAGTTTTTAACTACCCAGAAGGAGCCACCTATGATTTTGGTACTACGGCTCCCGTCTACAGCTCTACTACGCTCAGTTATGCACCTACTTCTGAGTCTTTTGGGTCCAGCAGTCTGGCAGGATTTCACTCACTGAACAGTGTCCCACCAAGTCCGGTGGTGTTCTTGCAAACGGCACCCCAGCTCTCACCCTTCATCCATCATCACAGCCAGCAGGTACCCTATTACCTTGAAAATGATCAGGGCAGCTTCGGGATGAGAGAAGCTGCTCCTCCAGCCTTCTATAGGTAAGTGCTACAGAAATTTTTCTTTCTTATTTAAGCAGATGATCTGAGAAACTGTTCTGCCCTAATATTTGCTTTATGTGTGAAGGAGCATCTGATTTAACTGAAACGTCGATGATATTTAGACGATAAGAAATAACGTACAATAAAACAAACTGTAATTCACAGCCCACTGTGACTGTAGGCTGTAAATTTTGAAAACTTGTGTAAAAAACCAGTCAGATAATGAGCATAAATATTTCCTGGGAAAACATGAAATCATAATTGATTAAAACAATGGCAAATGACCTCAGTGTTGTAATGTATTATAATACTGTCTGAAGTATACTAAAAGGACTTCCACCATCACACATTTTTCAGTGTGAGTGGTTTTTGTTCAGGTCTTAGCTAGTAGTAAGAGTATTTTTCTCCTCTGTCTTCCTTTGCAATGTCAGAAGTGGCTTACATAGGAAGTTGTTCAGAAGCGCTATATCCTTCCTAATCAAAGTGTTAGAGTTGACTCAGTCACAGTATTTCAGTCAGTAACTACCTTCCAGAGCTATCCAAAAAGCTGTGTGCATATTAACATGCATTTTTCATTGGAGGGTGATATATATTAACTGAGGCCTTTCAAAAGAGGCTCATTCAGTTAAATATTTTTGTCCCTTAATAGGAGGTTGCTTCATGTTTTCTCTTTTTGGTCTGGAATAGAAAGATAAAAGTATCATTGAAAGAGAAAATAAATTCCCTTGGTTTAAATATTTATTGTCAGTTGTGAATAAAATTACATATTTTCTTGAAGTAAGTGGCAGAAACTGACATAAATATGGCTCCTAAAAAGAAAATTGTCATACATACCTATACCCACACTATTAATGTTTTGTGCAGTGTTTATAACATAGTTTTGCATCAGCTTACTATACTGGGCTTCAGTGAATCAAAGTGAACATTTAGATGTAAGTTTTTTTTTCTGAACTTGTTCTCTGTTGATTTGAGAGATACAGGTGAGTTTGTTAGAAGTGTAACAATTCTGAAAAAAATAAAAGCAAGTAATTTTTTCCATGTTGAGGGCCAGACTCTGCTAGAATTGCACAATATAATGTGTTGCCATGAACAGCAACGTATGTTCTTAAGTCTAACCTAAAAATTTGATAGTAAAATCTGGTCTCAGAAAACAAAATGATTGCACTTTTTTTTTTTGCAATGGATTAGGCAGCTTTGGGGAGCCGATAGAATAAAGACTGATGAAATTATAGATAATGGTGATGTTAGATTGTCCAATACAGTGATCTGTGAACTGAATTGATTCAAACAAAATTCATTTTAATGCAACCAAATACAATACTTCCTGGAAGAATGAGTACACGTCAAAACATAATGATCTTGAATGATTACCAGTGACTTGAAAGTTAAACTGCATTTTGTGCTCGATTAAAAGACTTTTTTTTACATGAGTGTCCTGTGCAAACCTATAGTGAAAAGTGTGTAAACAACCTTATGTATGTAAACAGCGGAGTAGTGAGTTTGTGAAGTTGGAATATACAGGCAGAAAATCTTCTGTAGTCAGGTATTGTACTGCAGAAGGATTCAAACCTGAGAATCACCTGGACATAGAAGTTGCTATGGAAATAGTGTTCTTTTAATTTTTAAGAGTGAATTGAAGCAAGATCCTTCAAAATAAAATTAAGGTACTTTTCTAGTTTAACTACTCGAGCAAACATGTAAGACTAGCACTGTATTCCCCTTTTCCTGACATTTCTGATCAAGGTTGTGTGTCACCCTTGGAGATGTGTATTAGCCATTTCAAATTGCTGAGGCTTAATGCAGCAGTAATTAGGTGAATTTATGATCTTGGATATGCCGGAAGGTTTATCTGCATACAGTGTTTTACAAATGATTTAATGGCCCCTTCCAGCCATAACTCTGTGGAATGCATCTTATGTGGTAATAAGAAATGTGTTTCAAAGTGCTTGCTATGATTATCTTTTGTTAACAGGCATGGTACTGTTGGAATTAAATTGATAAAAACCTTGCTATTTTGCTTTTTGCTTTTGTGAGGTCGTATTTACAAAGTTTTCACCCTCACAACATTAAACATTAGGTCTTTCTTCTTGTGTTTTGGCATGAGCCCAATCACCAGAAGTCTGTCAAAAATAATTTGAATAGGTGTTCACTGCCTGGGAAATCTTTAAATGTCTAGCCATTTGGTTTAAGAATAAGGCCTTAAAAAAACCCTTCCAATTTGCTTTATTTATTTGGCTAGTCTCATTGTTTTCGATTGGGTTATGGGAGAAATGAAAGCATAGGGCAGTATAATCTGGAAATGAATAAATTGATGTTGGAGATTGAAAGGTGTCTACCTACCAAAACAGTGAGTTTCTGAAACAACCTATCAGTAGGAGTGGTAAAGGCAAAAAATATTAAAACAGAAGCCCTAAAAAAAGTTATAATGAATCATGATTCATTTGTGATATGGCTGCCTGCTTCTATAAAAATTATGTAACCTAAGACCCAGTAAGACTCCGAAATTCTCATTTACCTTTCTGTGTAACTGAATTGTCCTGTTTGGCTTTTAGGGCAGAAATATTTGCATTGTATCACCCTATTCTGCTCTGAATTTGACATGCAAGTGCTGCATTCAGTGATACAAGTATATAGGACATTAAATAAACTATAGGTTGGATCTGAGATGATACTCCATTCGACACTTGGACAAAATGTTAAAAATCTTCAGTCACAAAATTAAAAAATTACTGTGTGTGATAAGGAAAACTTTTAATGTCTTTTGATTTTCTTAAGAAGTGTTAAAATCACATTGCCTATAGACAGATACATAATAATAGGTGTACAACTAACTATATGTCTGCTCATTCTGAAGTTACAATTTGTTTTTCCAGAAATGTTAGTCTCTTGTTGTGAGATAATGCTAGGCTTCTATATCTAGCTGAAGAACATGATACGTGAAAAGAAATATTTTTAAAGAATGCTAGAAATATATTAATGTCTCTTCTGGAATCTCTAAATCATGAGGCATCAGAACTTGAGAAGTGGAAAAAAAAGGGCTTAATTAACTCAAATTGTGCTGTCTATGCCTCTACCCATTTTATGACTGATCTTATAGCTGTTTTTATGGGTAGCCAAACTAAAATACTTTTTTCTTATCTGACAATGTCAAATCTGATTTTTAAAATTTTATTGATTTTTTTAGTAATGGGTTTTTTATTATTAAATGTTGAGTAGCGGTTGATAATTATTACAGGAGATCTTGTACTCATGACTATTACAGTAAGGGAAGTATTTATTTTGTTCTTAACTATTGAATTTGGGTTCAATTTAAATTTTTGCTTATTTCCTCTTACTTTTTGGCAAGTTTTGATCCACTCAGGGAAAAATCAAGGCTTTCAGTAGCTAATTTACCTCAGTAGATTCCTACAAGCAGCAGCAGAACATAATTTTTGCTCTGCCAGTGTGTGATACTCTTGTGTCATCCCACTGAGTCTGCATTCCTCAGATCTGAAGTAAAATCATGCATATACTTAAGGCCCTTTGTAACCTGTCTTTGGTGCTGGTTCCAAGTTCAGCCAAAAAAAAAAAAAAAGGACTGAACCTTCCAGCTCCCTGATGAGAAAGCTGTCTGTCAGTCTGTAGTGAGGGAGAGAGGCTAGGCAAATGTACAAACAGAATAACAGATGATTGCTCCCTCACTTTTAGTGGCTAGTTTGTATCTTCTGATACTTCAGGCTCTATGTTTAGAATAATGTAATAAAGTATTTGTTTGGCATTAACACAATTTTCAAACTGCAATTGAGTCTGCTGTTCTAATCAATACGATCACAGCTTTAATTTTAATGCTTGCTAAAATTGAGAAAGATTACAAATGTAGAATCATCCATCTTCTGCTGTAATTCATAAATCCAGCCATCCAAAAAAAAGCTGTCACCAAATACATAAAGTTTGCTATCCTTGTCTGATTCATTATGAATTTTTCTAGCTGTTCATGTTGAATTCTAACCAGAGATTTTTTTCCAAATTTTAAGATTAAAAGTGTTAAAATGAATGCAAATTTAAAAGATTAATTTTTTTTTTTTAATGTAGCATGAAGTATTTCATAACATGGAGTAATGTAGTGTTTTGCTTTGGTTTTTTGTTTATTTTTCTCTAAAGCATCAATCTTCTCACAGGTCCTCTCTTGAACAGTTCAAGTGTTCAGGCAATTTCTTGAACACTTGGAGTGTTTCTGTTTTCAGGCCTTGTGCTGATATCTCTGACAATTTTGCATCAATAGATGACTGTAATAAAAGAGACAGGAAAACATGGAGTAGTCTCATGGACAGTTTCTTATCTGATGGAAATATTGTAAAGATAAGCCCATTAAGTGTTCTGAGATGCTCACACATGGCAATTGTGAGGGACTTCCACAACCAACTTTGGTGTTTCATCTTGGAGCACGTGCTGATGTAGATCCTGCTGCAAGTGTTCTTGCACCATAAAATCACCACTCTGCATTATGTGATCTGTGCCTGCTTGTGGCCCTGAATAAGGGCAGACAGCTGTTGAAAGAGCTGTTATGCTTCCTTATTACCCTCCTTTCTGCCAAGGCAGGGAGATGGATCTCACTTGCTCTCTCTTCTCATTGAAGAAAACTTTCTTCATTCCTCCAGCGGTTTTATTTCTTTGCATAAACCACAGATGTAGGAAGTGCTCCATATACCAAGTCCTTCCCAACAGGACTTGAAATCTGTGTCTAAACCCGTGGTTGTTCAGACAGATCACAGTTCATCTGATTAAGTGGAGAACATAGGTCTTTATTCATTTTTCCATTCCTTAGGCATCTGCTGCTATTTTAGAGGCCAGAAGGTCAGATGGATCTAGCAGATATGACACAGGACCTGCTGGGTAACTATACCTTTCTGGATTAGGAGTTGTGTGTCAGTGAGGGTCACCACCTGGAACACCTCAAATGGCATTGACAACAGCATCAAACCTGCACAAGGACTCCTTTCTTACTCTGAGACAGAGAGAAAGAGACGCTGAGAACACACACAGACCAAGTACATTAGGCTCAAAAAAGGCAAGTTTATCTTCCTGTATTTTATATATATTATATGGATGAAGATGGATACCCAGTAATATCCAAAGCTACGTGAAATTAATCCTACCCCTATATCTCCTGTAAAGAACCAAAACAGTCATGCTCTGTAATATTCCTTCTCATAGACACTGCATTATGTCCCTTGAGAGGGAGATGGGGAATTGACTCTGTGTCACTGGCCTTGATCACTCTTGCTCTGAGGCTATTGAAACAACAAACACTGCTGGCCATATCTACTCTGATACAGAAAGCATTAGTTGCTGGCATCAGTTCCTTTAGCAACTGCCAAGTGAACATCAGATGCCAGCATTTTTTATTAAACCAACAAGATAGGCTGACCAGATCTAAGGCATTGCTCCAAAAAACCCACAAGAGGAGACTCCTGCAACTGAAGTGAATCCACATTTCCTAGCAAATTGAGATTTTGGAAATTTCTGTAATTTGATATTGTTGACAATGAAACACCAAAACAAATCATGAGCTCCCTGGTCAGTCTGCAGGGAGTCTTCTGTTATCTATTCAGGCATCAGAACAGAGATTAGAGCAGAGATGCTGTCCTTCAACATTCTCATTTGAAGTGTTGTTTTCATTGCATTCATTGCAGGGACTGTTCATAAAATTTGCTGTACAGGGAGAGGTCACATCTGAGGCTGAGTGGCTTTTCCAGTGACTTGCAAAAGGTTATGATTTACAACAGCTCATTAGGAACCCTGATCGATACGACACTGGGCAAGGCAAGGCATTTCTGCTTTTCTGCCAATCTCAGATTCCAGTTACTGGAGGCTTCTTACTTCATCTCACTCAAGATATTCTTGTGCAAGACTATGAATGCATGAGTGATACCTGTTAGAGACAAGAAGATCATAAATCTGCAGGGTAATATTTTTCCTTGATAAGATACTGATAACAGAATTGGATTCAGGAGTGATCTAGGTGTTTTATTTTAACTCTTTAGTAGGAAAAGGGAAAAGCTCTCAGAAGACAGAGGGCTTAAATATCACTGTCCTAAATGTAAATCCTATTTGAAACATGTAACAATAACAATTGCAGTGGTCTTCCAACCATTGCAGTCTTAACTAATGACACAACAGCCAGCACCTACATAAATAAATAATAAAAGATGGCTCACTGCATGGAAACCATTGGTAAAAGTGAAAAATTTAAGTAAAGGCTGAAAGTTGGAAGCAACTAAACGGACTTCTTAAAAAAGCAGTTGGTGACTAACAGTGAACAGCCGTGCAACAGCCCACCTCACATCCAGTGGGTTTTCTACAACGCTTCAAGGTTGTAGTTCCCCTCATGTCAGACCACATGGGTGGAGTCTGGTCCCACCCACTGCTGTCCCACAGTGCTGTCAGCTGCCAGAACACCCCCAGGAGCCAGGCAGCAGAAACAGTGCAAGGTAACTGCTGAATGCTCTGGGGGAGAACCTTCTCTCCCTCTGAGGATGACAGACCTGTGAGCATAAAGGCAGCACTGGGCTGTATTTAATGTCCATGCCTTTCACCATGCAGTCATAAGCTATGTGAGTAAGCAGTGTAGGTTTTTCTCACATACTAGGTCATACATAGACCATATTATCTAATTGAATAAACTACTTTTAACTGATTATATAGGGAAAAGCTGTATTCTTCTTGAAGATTTTTCCAGTTTCTCAGCAATCTGCAGTGCAAATGTCCAGTGCAAATTTCATTGCTACTTCCAGCCTTTTCACCCCCTTTTAGTACTTGATATCATGCAGAAACAGTGCTTTGATCACTGCAGCCTACTTCAGTACTGATTAGTGCTGCTAAAAGATGGCTATATAAAACTTTCTAGGATACTACAAAGAGGACATCAAAGTTCGAAGAAGAGGGAAGGGGAAATTTACTGCAACACAGGAAAAGGCTCAGCTCATAATAAACAAAAATCATTAGAAAGATTCTCTGCAGACAGCAGCAGCTGTAGTAGAAAATGTGGCATAGATTTAGGCCTCAAATCTTAAATAACAAAGCTGGGAAACTCATAGTAGTTTTCCAAATAGCCTTCACTGTGTTTTTTTGCATCTAGTTCTGCTAAAATTGGAATATGTAATACCTACTGCTTTCTTTCTATTTCCCTTCTACTTTTATTTTCTTTTTTTCTTTTAAATGTAATTCAGGAATGTGAGATAAAATCGATTAATTAAAAATTAGTGAAAGACCATAGAATCATGGAAGTTTGGTTTGACAAGTTCCAAGTTACCTGGCATGGGCAGGGACATCTTTAGGCCAGGTTGCTCAGAGCTCCATCCAACTTTGTCTTGAACACTTCCAGGAATGAGGCATTCACTTCTCTGGGCAACGTGTTCCAGTGTCTCATCCATCTCATTGCAAAGAATTTCTTCCTAATATCCAGTCTAAACAGACCCTCTTTCAGTTTAGGGTCATTCCCCCTTGTCCTGTCACTACATGCCCTTGTAAAAAGCTCCTCCCTGGCTTTCTCATAGGCCGCCTTTAGGCACTGGAATGCTGCTGTAAGGTCCCTTCTCCAGCCTGAACAGCCTGCACCATTCCTCTGATCATCTTTATGGTCCTCCTCTGGATTTTCTTGATAAGGTGGCCTGTAGCAGACCTCCACTATAATGTCACCTGTCCCTGCCCTCCCTTAAATCCTGACCTATAAATTCTCAGTTGGCTCCAAATCCATCCCCAGGCAGAGCTTCATGCATTCCAGCTCTTCATTGACGTATTCTGGTGTTTAGAAACTTACTCTTTTTCCTTCTTCAAATTGATCAAGATGGAAGTTTGGAAGGTGCTAACTCTAAAAAAATTGTAATTTAATTTTACTTGAAGACAAGTACCAGAAAATCTGATCTTTGGGAAAAAGAAAATGTCACATAATACTCTCTTATCCCTGTTTTCAGTTTATAAAGCCAGTAAACATTCTTAAACCATTTCATTTGCTGAGTCATCTTTATTAAGCAGTATCTAGTTATTACTTAATAACTTGTATCAGTTGGTGTCTAAAAGAAATTAATTGAAATAAGTGTTCCCTTCTTTCATTATTAGTTACAACTTGGACTTGACAGTGAGATTCCTGCTTCAGATTACATATCACAGAACCTTTGCCTTCAAGAAACTGTAGCTGTGGCAAACAACACTCTCTCTGAGAGTGTACAGCAAATCTAGTCACCTTTGGGGAACTAATATATCAAAGGACAGCTTTGTCTGTTTGCTTCCATCCTGCAGTAAAATGATACGTCTCCTACAGCCGTATTGATAAACACAAGTAAGGAAAAAAAGTATGTTGCCAACACATGAGCCACTATAGCAGATTTATTACCTTGCAATACCTTTTTGTAGTTTGGATTATTTAGAATTTATTGGTTGAAAAATATGTTATCTTATTCTTGCCATGCTGCAAGAAATATAATCCTAATTTTAATCTACAATAAAGCATGCAAACCCTGGAAGTGGTGAGAATATTTTAATCATGTTCATGGAGAAAGGCAGTGAGATAGAAACACATATAAAATAACTGAATGTTTAACGGTAATAACATCAGAACCAGTTAAGATATAAAACTCTCTGCCGGATATATGCCATTTTAAGGAGTCAAATGTTTTTAAAGCAGGTTGCACTTCAGTAAGTTGTTACTATTTTTTCCTTGATTTAAGCCATAACAAAGTCAAATGAAGTGGAAGTAAATCTGATTTTACAGAGAAATTTATAAACATCCCAGAATAAAACTCAACTTTATTTACTGGCAGTTCTAGAAACACGGTTTATTGTTAAGTCTGATTAGGTTGCTCTCATTTTTGCTTACTTATATTGTTTAGCTTTGACTTATATTTTCCATGTTAGATGATTGTCTCAGGTAAGTTTTTTAAAAATGCATTTTTACAAAGATGGCTCAAATTTCTAAGTATCATGAATGGAAAAGAAAATTTTGCTATACTCATGGAAAAAACCCTGTAACCTTTTCACTGAACATCCTAGACACCATTGTATTATAGGTATACATACACCTAATACTTGGTAGTGGGGGAATGCTGTGAAATTAGTTTTTTTTTTCCTTTAGTTTTTCCCCAGAAATTTTGCTCAAATTTAAGCTACAAACTCTTGAAACACCTCCCTATTCACAGTGGGATATTTTTTTTTTTTGCATTTGATAGCTAAATTATATGAAATTTTATCTACCATACATGCTCCAGCCTTTCTCAGTGATTACATATTTACATGATTTCAAGAGCAACCTTCTCTGACAAAACATGTGAAGTTGCTTCATTGCACAGCTGCATGACATTTCAAAAGGATTTTCTCTGCAAATATTAGTGTGGGCAGAGGCAGTTTACTGAGAGATGAGAACCACAGAGTAATGTAAGTTTGAATGGGTGAGTAAGTTCGAAGATTATCTGGTCAACATCTTGCTTAAAGCAAGGCTCAATTCAAAGCTAGGTGAGGTTTCTCAGCTCTTATCCAACTGTGCTCCGTAGATACTCAGGAATGGAGGCTCCACATCCACTCAGGGCAACCTGTTACAGTGCTGAACCACTCTCACTCTGAAAAAGTTTTTCCTAATATATAATTAGAATATTCTTCACCCAAAGATGTGTTGGATGTCTCTCATCCTTTCATGGTGTGCTCCAAGAAGAGTGTGGCTCTGTTTCCCTTAAAGAGTCCCATTATAATGTTGAAGACAGCAATAAATCCTGCCTTAGCCTTCTCTTTGGAAAACTGAGTAAATCCAGTTCCCTCAGCATCTCCTCATATGCCATTTGTTCCAGACCCCTCCTCATCTTAGTGGCTGTCCCTGGACTTGCTCCAGTTTGTCAAAGGCTGGCGTCAGCTTGGAAGCCCCAAACTGAAAGCAGTTTTCCAACTGCCAAGGACAGGGGAACAAGCTCTGCTCTCAGCCTCCCTTAGATGCTCATATTACTACAGCCCAGGCCCTGCTGTATCTCTGCAGGGGGTTTTTCTATTCCAAGTGCAATGCTCTGCATTTTCCACTGCTGAAATTTGTGAGATTCCTGCTGGGCCAGTTCTGCAGCCTGTTGAGGTCCACCTGATTGGGAGCTCTGCTCTGCAGCATATCCACCACTCTGCATGTTGCCTGTCCCCCATCTTGGTGCTTGTTATTAACTTGCTAGGGGTGCAGTTTCTCCATCTATTGTTAGTGAAATATCCACCTGGGTATTGATTGTCCATGAATACTACTGCAAGCTTGCCAAATTTCAGCTGCTGCTAAAAGTCTGTTGAGACTAGCATTCATCTTCCATCCACCTTATAGTTCATCTGCGCAGCCCATATTGCACTTCACTGGTATTGAGAAAATTGTCCTCTATTGTGCTTTTTAGTGCCTTTCTTCTGTGTTTTGCTAAAGTCACAACAGCAAAATGCAGTAAAAAACCAAGCTTGCAGTATGGGAAGATGGGCTCAGGAGAAAATAATGGTGGTCTCGATGAAGAACAGGATGGGGCCAGTGCAGAAGTCTGATGGGTCTGGTTAGGTAAAAACTTTCAATCTCTGATAAGGTGGTGTTGCAGGCTGTAGTGAGCTGAGGCAGAACATGGAGGAAGAAGGAATGCTCTAGAAGTAGAAAATAGATGATAAGTTCCTGTAAGAGTTTGAGATGAACTGCAAAAGTAAGATTAAGAACCTCCATAACTGAAAAAGCTGAAGAAAAAGATGTGGAGACAAATAGTGGCATTTAAACATTCCCAGGCAATGTGACTTGGACTGGGAATGGGCTGTAAACATGACTGAAACAGAACAAGTGCATAAAGCAAAGCATGCAAAGCATGGAGAAATAAAAAGACTCACAGGAAGAAACAGGGAGTATGGAGCTGGCCTGTGTAGAACAATCTTCCTCCCAACAGATATGTGCAACTTTTGCATTTTGTTGCTGTCTGTTACAGATTTAGCCAGAAGGTAGTGGATGAGCCCAGCTGTTGGTTTGATCAAAAGACCAATGCAGCCGATGTTGGTGCTGTACATATGAGCTTCCACCACTCCTGAACCAACTGCCATTCACAAAGACTGATTTGATTTTGATTATTTTAATTCCTTAAAGCCTTGGTATTTCTCATATGAATAGAGAAAACAAAGTTATGAGTGAGATCAAAACAGCAGCCTTCCTAAAGCTGAAACATGCCATAACTAAATTTGTGTGCATAAGATCTCTCCCTCTCTCTGCCTTATGTCCTAACGTGAAACGAAGGCACTGCTGTTTTACCATAGAGGACAGTAAATGTGACTATTTACTGGTGTCTGCAAAGTGCCCATCTGTAATAATGAACTGAAAATCATGAGCGAAAAATCAACAGGACTGTTTCCATAGCAGGCTTCACTACGAAAGAAGACATGAGGCTACATGTGAGTAAGAGTGAAAACAACTAAAATATTGAGTAGGTTCTCAGTCAATGAGTATGGGTTTGGAAACTAGCAACGGTATTGCTAAATACAATATCTGAAATGGAACAAAAATTGTTTACAAGCTTGCTAAACACACATACCCAGCATATTTTTCAGAAAGAATGGAACATCAATATATTTCCACTTTAGTTCCTTATAAGGAATTGTATATTCAGCTACCTTGCATTTATTTATTCTATAGGTAGATAAGGGATGACTGCACAGAATCAAGGAGTTAATTTTCTTTTGACATGAACTCTTGGATAGGACCTTCAGTTCATTGTATTCTTTATTTAAGATGAGGGATTTTGCTGGTTTTATTTCAGCAAAGTACTCAAGATCTTACTCTTCAGAGAGAGGGATGCATTTTGGTACAAAAATCAGTACTAAATGCTGTCTGTAAACCCCCCCACACCCACACGCCCCTTTATTTTTTTAAAGACTATTAGACTATTACTTAGGATGAAGACTAGCTTTTCAAGAAGATTTAAAATGTTGTTGTATGGATAGCACCAGCGCTTTAACATTTTTAAAATGGCAGTTCTAGGTATTAATAGCTTCAAGATGTTTTCATGTATGACCCATTTTCTGACTCATAAATGCCTTGTTTCCTCTCTCTCTAATTCACTTTATTGTCAACAAATGTGGATCTCTCTGGAAATGACAAGCAACCTGAAAGCTGCATTGCCTAAGGGACTGGCCCCACTTCTGCATGGTCCTTCCAGTTTATTCCAGTTTTTAGAGCTAAAAACCAGAGGAGAAGGGCAAAAATGTCTTGTTTATTACAGGGAAGACATGGTAAGAAATAAATGAGAACAGGTCCCCAAGTTCACCATTTCATGAATTCTGATGAGAGCCATGTTTGTGTCATGTAGCAGCCTAAAATGGATGAAGTCTGGAGGTATTCTTTGTTACAGTCAATTTGCTACCTGATTCCTTGGAGAAGTTCTCCATGTCCCAGAGAAATTCCTCAGGTATGTGCCTGCCAACTACTTGATCCTTTTCTGATGGCATAAGAGGAAAAATTTTAAGAAATAAGAACAAGACTTCTGTCCTGTGGCCAATCCTGAATCCCAGATTCAAAACCAGAGTTTTCATTGCGACATTCTCTAAGTGTGAGAAATGCTAAAGACTGTTTTCGTGAGAACTGAGACTCCTTGGAAAGTGTAATGCTAGACGTAAGTTAGTCCAATGAAAATAGGCTAAGTAGAAATAAAAAAAATAAATAGGTATCTAATGGAAATGTGCTAAAGTATTTCAGTGCTTAATAAATCTGAAATCACTAGCTTTGTTGTAAACCTCAGAGTTTCCAGCATAGTCAAGGAATGAAATGAAAGTTTCATTTACTGCATACTATACAGAATCACTACAGAAAGGTTAAGAACTGGTATTTCTGCAACTGGGAAGTGATTGGTGCATGCTGTCCAATTGTGTGGTAGCTTTTAAGTGTTTTGTTTTGTTTTGTTTTGTTTAGCTTTGTTGTTTTTTTTTTTTTTTTTTTTTTTTTTTTTTTTTTTTTTTTTTTTTGTCCTGTGTCAGGCTCTGCACTAAAATTGTCATCGGGAAAAACTAATTGAAGAGCTACTTTTACTCCTTAGATTTCCATTTTGTCCCTCTCAGCACTTTCAAGCTATTTTCTTTGTCTATTTAGTCCTTGGATGTTCCGGATGTGTGGTGCTGTTTTTGCCATTAGGTATATGCACAGCAGCTCTGTAGAAGGAACAAGATATAAAAGATATATTAAAAAAATTAATTTGTCCTTGCAATCAGAGGCCCTGAGGTAGGTTTGAAATTCAGTACTGATTCAGATATTAATCCTCATCCTGTTAGCTGAAGTCCAATAATGAATGGAATTATCACTGCACTGGAGAATTACTATTAAATATGATTTTGCATGGGTATAATCTATAAGCCCATTTCAATTGTATTTTTGACCAAATGAATTTGTGATGATGAGATCATCCATAACAAAAGGTTGAGCAATTGTGATTAATTAATTTAGCAAGGCTGCCTTGTAGTTACAGAGTGTTTTTGAGGAGAAATGATGAATTTTAAAGCAGAAGTAAATACTGCATTAGGAATCTTGCTGCTAAACTTAAAATTGCCATTTTTAATTTTTTACTTTTTATTTCAAAATACTAATAACAGTTGCTTAAGGTCTTAGGAAAAAAAGCTTGAACCAGTTCAATTTCTTTTCTGAGAATATGACTTTTGCCTTTCGCATTTGCACACATATATTAAAGGGTTTAAGTGAACTCTGTCTGACAAGTTCAGAAAAATATCTCCTTGTCTCTTCAAACAAAAAAGAATCCAAATAATGTTTTAAAAGGTGCTTTGACTATCAATCAAATTTCATAAACCAAGAGCTACTTGCAGGTACATTAAAAGCTCAGCTAAGAGCCTGTTGCTTTTGGTGGATTTTTGTGCATTTGCAGATCTGCCCCTTATCAAGCAGATCTCTCTTCTTTCCTATGTCTTTGTCTCATCTTCTGACTCACTGACATGTGCAGCAGCAAGCCTTCTCTTTGCCCCTGATGCAGTGTTCTGTGTACTTACCTTTCCAAGCCTGCTGCTGCGTGTACACTTGCACCACTGTTCAATTCTTGAGGGATGTGTGATCCAGAGAGTGCAGCTGAAAGGGAGCTGAGCTCTTGGGTAGGAATGCAAAGGGTTCTCCAGCAAGGCTACCAAGGTTATCGGCAAGTGAAAACAGGAATCAAGAATATGTCTCATATGGCAGTTCCCACTGGGGCTTGTGGAGCAGTGCTGCGGCTGGAGAATGAAGAAACAGCTAAGACATATTGATTCAGAATCTCTGCATTGTTGGCTTATCTTTCCATTTTATGTGTTTTGTTTTTCAACCTGACCTGGATGAAGCTCATTTTGGATTCTGGGTTTAGCAATAGACAAGAATTATTTAGAATTATTTAACTTTGTGATCTGTAAATTCACATAAATATGTATATGAAATTAAGTGACTATGGTGCTAGATGGAACTAATGAAGAAAGTACAATTTTAGAACTTACTGATGTTTCAAAATACTTTTATTAATTAGGACTAAATTAAAACCAAACCATAAATAAATTAAAGAACAGAGGCTTTATGGGCAACAATTGAAATATCTTCCTGTTTGTTTAATAGAACACTTTTGATATCACAGAATCACAGAATGATCAAGGTTGGAAGAGACCTTCAAGATCATCTAGTCCAACTGTCAACCCAGCACCACCATAATCACCTCAACACCATATTCCCAAGTGTCACATCCAGACGCCTCTTGAACCTTTGAGACAATGACCCCACCACCTCTTTGGGCAACTCATTGCAACACCTAACTAATTTTTGAATACTTCGACTATTTGAAAATCAAGTATTAATTTTGGTTGTATCTATACCACATTAAGCTTAGATGAGAGCCTGGTGTTTTCTCCTAACTTGCTGCTCGTTCTTTTTATGGAAGACTAATGTCTGAAACAGAGTGTTGGAAGCCCTTGGGACTATTTAGGTGTGGGGAAATGCAAAATATTTTAGGTGTTTTTGGTGAAAGTTGTCATAGCTGCTGGCTCTTGCAGGTCTAGTGCCATGAGAATCTGTGGGGCTGGGATAGGATCCTGCTGGTCTTCCCAGAACAGATTTGAGGAGGGATGGCACTGCCATCAGCTGCCAGCTTCAGCTCCACTGAGCTGCTGCTTTCCTGTCCAGGCTTGGACTGGACCATGGTGGATTAATAGGGTTGTTGTGCTGTGTAGTGAAACATCCACTTCCAACATTCAGCTGTACGCAACAAAATATTTTGGCTAGAAATGAGTAAATAGATGGGTTTTCTGCAATAGTTAGCCATTAAAGAATATTATGCAACAAACAGAAATTTAAACCTGGGCAGATTATTTTCCCCTTTGTTTATAAGAGGCATGCATATCTAGAAAATGAATATTCTGCAGGAGTCCCTGGTAGACTGGTATTAGGTGTCTCCCATGTGAATGGGTAATATATTTTTAAACATCATGACAGAAGTGTGGCCGTTGTGTCCATAATACTGTACATTTAATTCTGCATTAATATGTCTAATAGACTTTTCCTTCCTTTGTAACTTAAGGGTAGGGAGCAATTACTGTCTACCAACAATAAAAAGTGAGAAGATTAATGAGGTGTTACATTGAGGCACCTGTGAAGAACTTATTCTGTGTTGCTGTGAGGAATAGGAAATGCCACTTGTGACTGTATGTTTAACAGAATTAACTTGCTACTCTGGGCCTCAACATTTATGTTCAGAAATGAAAGGACAGCTAGACTGTATGTCTGGCAGTAGTTTACATTTTTTATGCTTTGGACATAAAGAAAAAATACAGCCTTTGTAGCCTTTAATACTAAATTTTCAGAGGTAATGTCTGTTATTGTAGGTAAGAGGCTACTTAGAGAGATTAGAGAGATGTTGAATGTTTATGGCTGTCCTTGTCTGAAAGAAGAGCTGTAGAATCTGAGAAATCAAATAATTTTGAAAATCAGTTTGGTGGGGGTGTCTCAAATTCTAGCCTTTATATAACAATCTGTTCAGGTTCTGTTCTTATTATTTCTTACATGGTTCTGAACTTCCCATCCCTGGAGGTATTCAGGACCAGGCTGGAAAGGGTTTTGAGTAGCTTGGCTACTCAAAGGTGTCCCTGTCCATGGAAGGAGAGTTGGAAATAAGTGATCTTTAAGGTCCCTTCCAACCCAAATTCTGTGATTCTATATTTCTAGCATATGGAATTTTCAGTTTCTGGAGAATGTCTACAACATATGTAATGAATAATTATATTTTATGTCACTGTATATTAACAGGGTCTGGCCTTAAAAATTAGGACACATAAAAGACTTAGAGTGCATGGTATTGACAGACTCTGCTGTGTCAAACTCTAGCATGTTTATCTCATGGTTTTCTGTTCATTATTATTCACAGAATGACTTGGCATGCAAAGTTGAATTTAGCAATTTCCAGAGGACAAGTATAAGTCAATACCTCAGCTGGATCAATGTTTCCTCACAAACTACCATGATTTTGCGAGGTATCTTATTTCTGTGCATCCATCTTGCCTCCATTTTGACTGAAAGGACAAACTAAAGCATGCTTCTGTAAGGTCTGCATTTCCCCTAGTGGAGTCCAGGCTGTCCAAAGCTGAAACTTGACATAATTTATTAGTAATTTTTATTAACAGAGGAAGAGAAGTGTATACATACATATATATATGCTACAGAGCTCACACATTCTGTTAGCCTGACAGCCCTTGAGTACTGTGACCATTTTTGCAGCTAATCCCTGTAGGTGAAATGCAGTCCTTGCATGCAGTGACTGGACAGTATGATGTACTTTCAAACAGGGTGTTTGTTTGCCTTCTGTCAGGCTTTTTTCACCTGTCCTTTGATTGGTTACACTTGGCCATGGGCTTTTTTCCCATCAGTTACCCTTGTTACACTTTCAAGCATATGACTTTCAAGTCAAATTTAAATGTCTGGGAGAATATTAATTGTACATATACCAGTAGAATCATAGAATGAGACAGTATCCTGCACTGGAAGAGGCCCACAAGGATCATCGAACTCCTGGCCTGGCACAGGATAGCCCCAAGAGTCACACCATGTGCCCGAGAGCATTTTCCAAACACTTCTTGAACTCTGTCAGGCTGGTGCTGTGACCACTGCCCTGGGGAGCCTGTTCCAGTCCCAGCCACCTTCTGGGTCAAGAGTCTTTTCCTAAAATCTAAACTCAACCAACCCTGACACAACTTCAGGCCATTCCCTTGGGTCCTGACACTGGTCATCACATAGGAGAGATCAGTGTCTGTCCCTCCTCTTCCCCTCATGAGGAAGTGAGCAGTGAGGTCTCCTCTCAGTCTCCTCCAGGCTAAATGGACCAAGTGACCTCAGCTGCTCCTCATGCAGCTTCTCCTCAAGGCCCTTCACAATCCTTGTCACCCAGCTTTGGATACTAATAGCTTTATATCCTTATATTGTGGCACCCAACGCTGCCCCCAGCACTGGAGGTGAGGCTGCCCCAGCTCAGAGCAGAGCAGGACAATCCCCTCCCTTGCCCACCTGGCCATGCTGTGCCTGATGCCCCCCAGGACAGGGTTGGCCCTCCTGGCTGCCAGGGCACTGCTGGCTCGTGTTCAACTTGCCCTAGGTCCCTTTTCATGGTGCTGCTCTCCAGCCTTTCATTCCCCAGTCTACATACTTCCAGGGTTATTCCATCCCAAGTGCAGAATCCAGCACTTTCTCTTGTTGAACTTCTTAAGGCTGGTGATTTTGCAGCCCTCTAATTTGGTTAGATCTCTCTGCAGGAGCCCTGTGTTTCCCCACTAGTGACAGGTCACCAGTCTGATGTTACCCCATTCACTACATCCCTTTGTGCCCAACCCACGAGCCACTTGCTCACCCATCTCACAATGAGTTTATCCAGCCATGAGCTGGATATTGTGTCCAGAAGGACGCTGTGAGAAACAGTATATAAAGCTTTACTAAAATCTGAAAAGATTATGTCAGCTGGCTTCCCTTGATCAGCTAAGTGTGTTACCTTGTCATAAAAGGAGATTAAGTTTGAAAAGCAGGACTTTCCTCTCATGAAGTTATGCTGTCTGTGACCGATGACTGTATTATCCTTCAGGGATTTTTCAATAACTCCCAGAATTATCGTCACAAAAATTTTACTCTAAATGTGTGTATTTATTAGTTTTGTTTGATGAAATTGGCTTAAGCACAAATGGGTCTGTGTGTTCAGGAACTGTTTTTTCTTTCACTGGGCCCTGAACTGTGTACTGTTAGTCCAAGGGACTGCAGAGGTACAGAGGCTCTCTTCCTAGGGATTTTTAGGACAAAAACAAGGAGTTGCAGATAAACCTTATTTGCTATGGCAAATACTCAAGCATTTTTACAAGCAGGTGTCAGATTTTCCCAAGTGCCTCATTCTTACTCTGCTGCCCATCATCTTTTTGGATTTGGCACCTCTTCTTAGTCTTTTTTTTTCCTATATTCTTGCAAGCAGCTGGTACAGAGTCTCTTGGAGATGGCCTGGTGGTAATCTGTTTGGGAAAATGTTTCTGTCTCTTCTCTAGCTGTTTCAAGAGGTCTGCATACATTTTGGTGAAGTTCAAAGCACTACTTTAAGTAGTCTTTCATTTCACCAAGGTTTTTTTTCCTGTGGCTTAGAGCCCTCAGATTTCTTTGTTATGACCACACGTGGCTGTGCCAATGTTTTGTTTCAAAAGTTCATTTTGAAATGCAGTATGCCCCTTAAAGTAACATTTTAAGAGTTCATTCTAAAGAAATGTAATTTGCAACATTAGATTGATTTTGGTTGGAATTTTTTAAACAATGGTATCTAAATTACAGTGTTGCATTTTGCAATCAGCATTCCTAGTTAATAATTTTTTGAGGGTAATGTAAGTGAGAAAATTTAAGTATTTCATGCATTTTTCTTAAAAATGTCTTGCTTAAGGTTGGTAATTGAAAGATTTTCCAGGGAATCTGATGAACCCTTGGATAATTGATTAAACAATGTGTGCATCATTAATGTTTGGAAAGAGGGCTTGCCCAAGAATAAAAGGATCACATGAGCACTTAGAAGTCCTATAAAGGCACAGTAAAGAAAGATTTATGACTGATTCCTGTGTTTTTGCTGGCACTTACCTTTGAAATAGTTTGGAGGTAAGTGTAAGAATATGACAGCACTTCCTGAAATGCCTTTTTCCGATTTGTTGAGTGCACTTAACCTTTTCCTTTCAGATGGCTGGATTGTGCTAGTTTATCTGAGCATTAAAAAAAAAAGGAAAAAAAAAAAAAGAAAAAAAAAGTAGCCTGGTGTCTGGGTAATTTTGGAAAAGGTTTACTAGAATGAAACCTGGAAAAAGTACTTCTGGATGTGTTGTGAAAGGATAAACTTCAGCCTTTTCACAAAAGGCATATTATAATTCTCAGACGCTTCTAAGAAATGCAGGGGTGCAATTTCTAGCTGAGTCCTTGGGGAATAGAATAACTTTAATAGAGACAAGGATGGCTGGGAATTTCTAAAAGCATGAAAGCTGTACAGGATGTACATCAGATTTCTAGTTGAAGGTGGCCTTTTGGTTTGTTAATGCTTTCAGCTTTTCAAATCTTTTATTCTTCCGATTGTTTACACTCAAGTGCGATATCCTAAGAGCACGCTTCCAGAGTGTTTTCCTGCTGAGCACTCCACTTTGGCACACTTGTGGGCACAGCTGATTGCCACATTCAGGGCCCTGTTGCTCCTGTCTCCAGAGCCACACAGCCACACAGCAACTTGGTATCGCTGCCAGAAAATCATATCTTGTGCAGCGCCCAGGGACACTTTGTCAGCAGCTTTTTCTTCAAATTTGGCATGCTTTGAGACAGCGGAATGAGGTTCCTCAGATTATATGACTCTTCACGCAGCAGTCTGGGACTGAGAGGTGGTGTCAGGGACAGATTGTGCCCAGGCAAAACTGCACTTGGCAGGAGGTAGAAATAGGCAGAAAAACCCTGAGCAATTTGACCAGTCATTATTTTATATTCTAGGGAATTGGATCAAAACCTTTTTCCAGTGGTGTTATTCCTTAAAGAATTGAGGGATCATCCAATGAGCAGGGATTCAAAAGATACACAAACCCAATAATTTTCAGAGATTTTACTCCATGGATTAGACTCCATTAATTTTTGAATGACCGAAAGTTATCTGCCATTTGTTATAGGTAGCAGAGATCTGCAAATGGGTCACTTGAAATGTAGATATGTAAGAGAACATTTTTCTGGTGCTGCTTACCACAACATAATCTGAAACCATAAATATTTCTCAGATTCCAAGGATCAATGCAGTACCTGGCCTTCAGGAAGGAGAAAACTAATGAACAGGTAAAATAACTGGAGAATTACTAAGTCAACAGACTAATCTTTTGCAGAAAAGGCAGATTTTATCCTGTGAACAGAAAAACACATGAACAAGTCAATATGTTGTCTAAAGAGAGACTGGTAAATTGTCTTTAGGATTTTTATGCTCACCAAGGGGCAAGCAAAGTCCTTATGGGAGCAGGAGAATTAGAAAGGAGACTCTGAAAGAAAGGATGGAGGGAGAACATGTGGTATGGCAGGAAAGGAAAGGGAAAATATGTACCAAGAGTGATGCATCTGAATTGCTTTCCAGGCTAACTGGAAATAGATGAGGGAAAACTAGCTTTATTTCCAGTGGAGGACTTGGGCTGGTCATGAGGTAGTGAAGCAGCAAACAGTTCACAGAGAGAGGCTTAATAACTGAAAATATTGTAAGGGCAAGATAAAACAAGTTCCTATGGGGCAGGAAATGATATATACTCTTTCAAGTGATGCCCGTGCTTTACTGGATGCTACTATACAGGGAGTGCAGACTATAACATTTCTGTGGGTCTGTTGATGTTACTTGTGTCACAGCTAGACTGCAGGGCAGTTTGCCTGCTGGTACAGATCTCAGCAATTTCCCCTCCTGCTTAACAAGGCAGAATAATGTTTATGGATGTGTCTTTTATTCTCTGTACTAATTATATATATTTGTTTTCTTTGGAGATGTGCATTGCAGGAAAATAAAAGTTTCGATGTTTGAATATATTTCTGTCAACTCTTTTAAAAATCAATATTTCTGCAAAATGAAAATCCCACAGTAAATATTTTTGTCTTGAAAACTGAAGGAGAGAAATATTCTTGTCTGAACTTTTTCTTTACAGAAACTAGATTTCTGTGGTGATTTAAGAAGTCTTCAGTATATTTATAGGAGAATAATGTTTTCCCTTATTTCAGAAGTTGAATTCTGGCATAAAATAGTATGGCATTTATTACACATTATGGTTTGCATGGCATCTCTTAATTGGTTCTTCTAAGATGTATTCCTGGCCTTCATTTTATCCCATGGGCAAAACGTCCTGGCACACAAAACCTCAGGCTATGGTGAGTGGTTACTCTGAAGGCTTGTCTTCTAAGAGAGGCAGTCCTACAGCAGAGAAGAAAAGACAGAATTACAAATTACTTAAAGCAAGGCCTTATACATAAATGACATTTCAGGGGTATTTCAGGTATTACAAAGAAATGTGATTTAAAAAAAATAATAAAACGATAATTCTAGTAGGACTGACTTGAAAAAGGTCATAGTTTGTCTAGTTGATAGTTGATAGCAGTTATAAAGAGCTGCTCACCACAGGATTGCAAAAATTTTAAATTCAGCCTTGGTAAAAATATAGTTAGGTCCTTTTATGATTAATGAGTTATATGTGGTAAAGAGATGGCAATACTAATGTCCCTCAAATCTTCAATTACAAATATCAGTATGTGCTTGTGCAACTTCTGGGTCAGGTCACAGGAAGAAAAGGATTATCTATAAATATTACAGAAGGTAAATAATTATGGCAGAGTGGGTTTCTGGGGTACAGAGGGTACAGGCATCCTGCCCAGGACACGAGGAAAATGAGTAGTGAGAGGGAGAGGAGAACTTTGAATAAAATGCCTGCAGGGAATCTGAGCAAGAGGAAAGTAGCCATGCAGATTCAGGCCAGGCACCAGAGAGGTTTGTCCTTTTTTATACAAGGAGATGAGGTTGGAAGGGAAAGCCCAAAGATGAAGGTGAGTGTAAGAATGGGACAAGTGGGGATGAATGGGCCAAATGAGAGCAGTAGATGAAGAACATCTACGGGAGGACAGAGCAGAGGTTCCCACTGGCAACAGTGGCAGCAGCCTCTGTGTGTCAAAGAGTTTTACTTCTTAAATAGAGCAGAAGAAAGGGCCTGTAGTGTCACTACATACAACAGTTAGTGGGTGCCACTGATATCCCTCCTCTGCTGCTGAATGAGTGATCTCTCATCCCATGCTGATTTAACACAAGTGAGGGGTCCACCAGCAGGGCCCTGCTCTGCTGTCTGTGACTCTGTGGGGCAGAAAGGTAACATTTTTGTTTTTCTAGATGTCCTCTTTAGAAGGTGAGAAGCTACATGCCAAAAATGCTGTTATTTGCAAAATTCTAATTTTATTAAGCCCAAGATAAGGTGACCTGTGCAAATCTTATTTGGTCCCTTTGTAATTATTATGATAATTTTTTCCATATTTATAAAGTAATTGTAAGTGGGTTGCTGTTTCAATATATGAAAAGGATCATCTGTGGAAAGCATCTATAGTGGAATATGTCACGGTAAATTCTCTACTTACTTTTACCAAAGGCTGGTAACTAAAAAAGGAAAGAGGAAAAAATTATGTGGAAGCAGCTGATTTTCTGGCCTGAAGAACTAAATTTCTGTCCAATTTTGCCAGAAATGCTTCTGTAAAGTTCAGAAATCATTTAAACCAAACTCTTCACAAGCATTCTGGTGTTGTATTGTAATTTTCTTTGTGCAGAATGGAAGTCCTACAGTCTGATTCATGTAAGTGTGGAACATTTGCTCTTGCAATTGCAGACAAGAAAAGTAGCACTCTGAGCATTCAAAATCTATTTGATGGTGAGTACTTAAAAACTCAGGTTGCCCATAACTCAGTATATACTTTTGACCTTAATCTCTCTCAGTCTCATTTTTTATCCTTTCACCTCAGAAAAGTATTGGAAAAATACATTCATCAGGACCTGCCAGCTGCTAAATTGCTATAGTGGCATGGAAATACTGGGAGGAAATTAATTCTGAATTCGGACAATGTGCTGATAGTAAGGCACCAGACAGTGAGCAGTCATGGAAAAAAACCCTCACAGAGTAGCTGCTCATTTAATTATTTTTTTTTTCTGCACTGATGAGCTGCTGCCCTTTGAAAAGTATGATCACATAATTAAAGATAACACATGTATACACATGATAGAAGGTTTGAGTAGCATTTGCAAGATGCAGTTTAACCACTCTGTGTTTAAAATCTTAATCTTTTTTTAAGGTATACTCATATAAAGAATATGTGTGGGCGTTTCACCTTATGTACAGAAAGAAATTATTAAACTTCTCTCCATAAGGGAAAAAAGCTCCAGAGAATTGCTATTGCTTTGAAACTATTTCAGTTTAGGGCTATTCCATAAAGTACAGCTACACCACCATTCTTTACTTAAGAATAATGAAAATGACCCTGTAAGTGAGCTGTAGTTTAGATTCCAACAGCACTGAGAAACAGGATGAAAGAGAATCAGTTTCTCAGTATTTATCTGAAAGATTTTTTTTGGTATGAATTTAAATTTCAGACCCATAGAACTGACAAATAAATTGACCTCTTTCCTATTTAGAATCCATCCCTCACTCCCCTGCTATTCCCAAGAACTTCCACATTTTCAGAAATCTGAGCAAACTTCTATGTTGTCAAGTGAATCTGCAGCAAAATTATTAGCTGACATGTATAAGCCATGGATAATGAATCCAAGGACTGGAAGTATGGGAGAGGGAAGTATTGAAAACATCCCAGTTCAGGTATTAGACACATGAACAAGTAGTCTGGGCTCCTTTACCCTCCCATCAGTAGAAGCTCCAGGAAATGTGGCTGGAGATGTTGTGGACTGCTCAGTGACAGTGCACAAACACATCTCTCTAGACTTTAATGCAGTCAGAAAATATTAGTGATAAATATGAGAATAAAATTAAATAATAAAATTAAATAGTAAAATTAAATTTGTCAAAAATGAAGCTTTAAGGGGCTGAAGGAATGTGCAAATTTATTTGCACTTTACTAGATAGTTCTAGAGGACATTTTGCTGCACACATGAAGTGGTATAGTTTTGGCATATCCAAATGTAGCATTTCATTCACTCATTTTAAAATTAACCAAACAGAGTTAAGAATGAAGGAATATGATAGAAGTAATGCCAAAGGAAATGTTTAATTTCATATCAAACAAGAAGTTTTGATGACCTGAGAAGATAAGATTTTGTTTTCACGTTGCCAGAGGTTGTTCTCAACGCTTCTGTTTCTTGGTCAATACCAAGATATTTTATGAAAGTTTTTAAATTTAGGTTGTCAAATTAAATTTTATTTTATTTTAGTTCTAAATAAAGCATTTCTATGTCCTCTGACTACAAAATACATTTTCTGATACACTGTGAAATACTGTCAGCATTTAAAGATTATTTTATTATTCAGCTTTCATATAACTTTATTTTCATTTATTTTTCTTACATTTCTCTTTTGCCAGTTATATTTTTTCTTTTTTTTCTTTTTTTTTCTTTTTTTTTTTTTTTTTCTTCAATGAGGCCATTCAGTTTTCAGTTGGTTTCCTTTTTCTTATTTGGCCTTCACATATATCTCCTGTTATTTTTAAAGTAGTTCTTCACATCATATCTCCTCATTCTTTTATGTCAATATTTCCTCTCCTCATCCATTCACTACATCAACTTGGGGTTTTCTATGCAAATAGTCCTGTTGAGGCGTCCCTGCACTTACTCCAAAGGAGAAGACAAGATATGGGCAAAAGCCGTGAAATAATGAGAATAGGTGACCAGAGGAGAATTTCTCTGTCAAGGTGATCTTCTCCTGTCTTGTCTAGCTGTCTTAGGAGCTGCTGTGCAGCTCTTCTCTGGTGATCTTCCTAGTTACAGTCTGTATTTCCCTTGACAGAAAGACTTGTGAAGGCGCAGGTAGCTGTTGGGGCTTTGGAGAAGGGAAGAGAAGGAGCTAGCCATGCATTCCATTTAGAGGAATGAATTAAAGGCAGCTCTTCCTCATCCTACAGCTTCTTTTCACCTAGGAGTGTCAAACTTTCACAGCTATGTTTATCCCATACAGAAACTGTTGGTGAACTTGAATGTCAAGTTTAGTGAGGCACTAAGCTGGAAGGGACGTCATTGTTGTCTAAGGGAAATGCTTATTACTCTTGGTTTTGATGCTACACCCAGGGACACTGCTGATCCTCAGGGAATAAACTGAGGATAGTGGGGTGAGAAAGTTCTGCATATATTTTAGTAACCTGAACAAGGCCAGCACATGGTGCAAAGATCAGCATGATGGCTCTCGGTGCTGAATTGTTTCACACTCCCAGGCAGGGTTTGGCCAGGTTAAGTGACCCTCTCCCAAGACATGCGTCAGGAGCAATGCAAGAGTTCTCCTTTGGTGTTATAGACAAAACCATCCTGTTTTGGGGAGGAAGAGAATTGAGTTGTGTCTGTTGCTCAGAGCATGGATCAGGAACCATTGCAAGTCAGGTCTCAGGGTGAACCCTAGCTGGTCTCCATCACCAGTGGAGTACCAGCCAAGGAGTGATGCCAGTTTCTACTCCCATTGCCAGAGCCCACCTTCATGGCTGTAACCTGTCTTGTGCCAACACTTGCTTGGCATGTGGTCAAATCCCAAAGTTCCATCTGGCCTAATATCCTGTGATTCTGTCCATTTGAGATATGACTTCATGTGAGGTTTTCTCTCCATCTTCAGGTTGTGCTTGGCTTAATTACAGCCCCAGACATTTCTGGATATTTTTTAAGCCAATGCTTTCATTTGGATGACATACAATTTTTTTCAGATTCATTAGAGTTACCATTTGAGAGTATAGTTTGAAGGTCCTTAATGCATTTGGCAATTTTCTCTTTATATATATACTTGGTCTATCCTATTGCAGTAGTTCTTCTTGGGATATCTTGTGTTTTCAGACACTTAGATCTGTTCAAACAATAGTTCATAAATATTTTGCCCCATACAGAAGTTCACATTCTAACAGCTGATTAATTTCCTATAGATCGGCAGAATGGTGTTTTCCATGTTTTCCACATATAAGTCCAATATGTGGAAAACTATTCATACTTGACCTTGACTGCTTTTGAAATGACCATTAGTTTTAAGGCACCTTACCCTGGGAAATTTCATCCATTCCAGTAAGAAAGACTTAGCAGCTGCAGATTAAAGTTTCGTGTTTGAAAATAAATTCAGAAAACTAGAATTTCTCAAAGTCTTTTTTTTTAAAAACAATTTAAATAATTTTTCCCTTCAGCCCTCCTACAACAGAGCCTCTTTATTTCAGGTAAAGCTGGGGTTGTGAATAAATTGGTCCTTATCTCACTGTTGTACAGGCTGTGTACTTTGGACTATCCCAAATTCATTCTGCCTGCCAGTTAGATTCTCTTGATGTAAAAAACCCTGAGTTTACATTATAAAACTGTAATTGTCTCATGCACACTTCCTTTTTACTTTGCAGTCAACATAAGATTAATAATCTCTTATTCAGAGCTGCAGATGATGAGTGAATGTATAAAGCAGAGGTGTCTTGTTTCCTTAAACACTCATTGATGTGTGAAACATGAAATGGAGTGTGGAAGACAACTTCGTTCTGTTCTGTAGGCTCCAAACACTTTATATTTTATATCTGCTGTATTATTATATTTGGAAATGTGCAGTAAGATCTGGGTTTTTTCTAATTTCTAATCTGTTCTGGTTTTATGCAGGCCTTGGCAGCCTTTATCTGGGGCTTTCTTTCTTTGTGATTTGTGGTTTTTTTGGTAAACATGGCATGATCTTTTGGCATTTTTAGTTTTGTTATTGTTTGCATAGGTTACAAAGGGAATTGCAGAAAAGGTTCTGCTCTTGTATTTTGGGATGATGGTCTTGCCAAACTCATTAAGCTGGATTAGGTTGTTGTACTATGTTCTCCAGAAAACCAGCCCTTGAAACCTAACTGAAAACTGTATGAAGAGTGGACTGTTTTTTTTTTTTTGTTTGTTTGTTGTTTGTTGTTTGTTGTTTGTTGTTTTTGTTTTTGTTTTTGTTTTTGTTTTTGTTTTTGTTTGTTTTTGTTTTTGTTTTTGTTTTTGTTTTTTTTTGTCAGGACACAGCATCAGTGGTCTGTGATGTACAAAAACTAGCAGCCGGTTTCTGGATGAAATCTGATATGTAATTTTGATTTAGCAATCTCTATTATTGGGATCCTCTTTTCACAGAAAGTTTTTCTCCTCACCTCCTCTAATAATTACTTGACTTATTACCAGCTTTTATTTCCACTGTATAAATGGAAAGAATGTTATTTTTTGGGCAATATGGGACTAGGTGTATTTTAGTGTCCTTCCCACTGTGGTTCACCAAAGCCTGACTCTGTGATGACTCTGCAGGGCCAGTTTGCAAAACCTTGCTCAAGGGCTGCAGGAGTGGAACTGATTCTGAGGGCAGGAAGCAGCAAGGTCATCTTCAGGTTCCTTTGTGAGAGCCTGTGTTAACAGATTTATAGTGCTCTCCCATGCTGCAAGTTTGTGTGCAGGAAGGGGATGGAGGCCCAAGTCAGGTTTGACAGGCATGGGCATTGCGAGGAGCAGCACTGCTTCCCTGTGATCCCTGGGAGCACAGACCCTGGCAGTCCTGCCTGGAGCAGCTCTCATTGCTTCTGCCTGCAGTCTCCCTGGAGGAGAGGGACCTCGTGTAACTGAGGATGGACAGGAACTCTGGGACAGACTCTGCACAAACATTAAAAGATATCTGTCTCTACTGTATCTTCCTTCTTAGTGTTTTTGTGCAGCTTATTTTCTTTGGAGTGCACATATTTAATGATTTTTAAAAATTTGTTCTGCATTAGAAGAGGGTNAGCGCTCAAATGATAGGTAAGATAAAAAAAGGTTTTTTTTTTTTTTTTTTTTTTTTTGGGGTTTTTTTTGTGGTTTTTTTTTTTTTTTTTTTTTTTTTTTTTTTTTTTTTTTTTTTTTTTTGCCTATTGCAGGTAATTTTTGAGTAATTTTTTATCTTTCCTAAGTATGACTTCAATGAAAGTGTGTTTGTAAACCCAGGCTTGATCTAAGAAAGGATGAATATTATGAAAAGATGAAAATTTAATTTATCTGGACTGATAGATCAGTCAATATTTTGGTATTTCTTAATTTTGGTTTTACCTATGAAAGGATTTTCTTTTGTATCCAACTGAGAAACTAGGATTGTTTTAGTAAGTGTGTAATACTGGAAAACTGCTGCACACCTGAAAAAAATATGCAATTGATTTGAAACATGAATCTTTTTTCTCATACTTGTTTTAAAGTGCGAATTTTTAATTTCTTTGTATTTCTTATTGATATGAAAATAATTCTGGGAACCTTATCTTCTATAACATGCATATTTGTGTCAGTTTTTAAAAAAAGGATCAAAATTATGCATATCTGTCAAGTCATCATGTATACCTAATGAATTAGTCTATTGCTGTTAAAATTACGTTGACAGTTATTAAATTGCTTGCTGTGTTACTTCAAATATTTAAAACATTCTTGCAGTTATGTGTACCTAAGAGGATGTATTTTAAAGAAGCCACAACATGGTTTGTTTAAACTTATACTGACAGAGGTGATAAAGCTGTGGACAGATGAGAATGGGGTAGAGAAGTTAAGAAAGAATAGCTTTGATAGTGCTCTGTAGAGAAAAAAAGAAGTCAATTAAATGAGGCACTGGGATAAAGCAAATTCAACAGAAGGTTCAGGATCTTGAGAAGAATAAAAAATATTAGCTAGTTTTGTTGGGCTGGAAAGGATAAAATGTAATTATAGGTATAATGCATATGTTGTGTCCATAATGATTGATTAATGATATGGTACTGATTTTGGAACATTTGAAATTTTTAATTTTTTACATGTTAATATCTAAAATAATCAAGGACTTTTTTCCCTGCCTACTTTCATAGAATCATATTGTCAATTGTGACATTCTCCAATTTTCATGTCTCACTAAAAAAACAGAGATGTGTCATGTCAGCACATCACCCTTTACAATTCTTCACTTCTGCACAAGTTCCAAGCAAAAGAAAAAGGTTATTTAGGTAAATGCTCAGAATTAGCTGATGTATAAGTATTGGCAAAGAACATTGGGTTTAAAAAAATGCAGTTTTCCTGAATGATACCAGCAGCAGTTTCTGCTAAGTTGGTAATGTTCCTCTAATAACTAATGTATTTTCATTGAAAAGCTTTTCATTAACATCATATTTGGGGAGAGAAATTATATATATATATATATATA
>WEIU01000628.1:175078-185440 GCA_013389925.1 Aegithalos caudatus | reverse complement strand
GAGAATATTACCTCAGTTAAACTGAGTGATATAAGGTTCTATTTACTTAATTTCTTTGAATCCTAACTAGAGTTCCCCTGCTATGATAGCTGCATTTTTGTAACCCCTGTGTGGCATGAGCATTCACATATCACATCATTCAACTTTTCCTACATAGGCACAGACATCCCCACATCAATATAAGACTCCTTTGGAAAACTTTCCAGTGAATTTCATTCTGATCATTACCTTAAAGGAGAAATGTATGCCCTCATACTCATGTAGTGAAAGATTAATAACAGCTGCACCCCTGGATAGCAGTTAATTTTAATACAATGGTCCATTTAAATTTTTTCCCTTAATTGCCACATATTTATGCATATATTGAAAGAAACAATCATTATAATAATTATTTTATGCATTGCATTACTCATAAATTTTATTATTCAGGAGTCATGAGATAGCAGATTCACTTATAGAAGGCTAATTAACTAAAATGCTCCTTTTACAAAACTGTTTCTGACTTGTGGGCAGCTACCCAGAATGGAAATATTTACTCTAAGATTTCATTTAATTATATAATAGAGTTAAGGCAGATATGGATGGCAGCTTGCCATGGAACACTATTATTCCATTACTTGTTTAGCTAACACACTTAAAGAGAATTAGGAGTGTAACTCAAGATACATGCATAGCTTCCAATTACTAACTGATGGTGTTCCAAATCCTAAATTCCAATGTCATCCTAAGCACTTCTAGGCATAGCATGCTGAATTTCTGTTGCATCTTGCATTAAATATGTCTTAAGCAGGACTAAAGGAGTTTGATTTTACTTCCAGATATTCATAGAAAAAAACCTAATGATCAGCCAACCATTTTCACATAGTAACTTCTCTTTACCTGCAGCAAGAACACATATGCTTCTGTTACTATTAATATTACCTATTCTGGTCTCCAGCTGTTTTCTGTTCTGGCTGCTGTCAGGAGATAAACTCAGACAGAATGGCTAAGAGGATTAGTCATGAGATATGGAGGCTTTTAACAGGAGGCCACTGGGTTCTCCCTGTCCAATGACCTACAGAAAATAAGTTATTCTCAGCTCAGACACCAAAGGACAAGCATTCTCATTGAAAAAAAATAAATCAAAAAGTGCAATTTTTTGATTAGCCTCCCTACTTGTAGGTTTCAGAGAGCATAAGTTCTAGAAGGACAATATGCTAACTTCCTCAAGTACTAATTTTGTCATTAAATGTTTAAGAATGCAGAATATTATTTTCAAAAAGTTATTCTAAGTATTTGCATGAACAGTGTATAAGAACTGACTTGGTTGATAATCCATACAATCAAATGATTAATCCTTCCACAGTTCAAAAGATCTATTTCTAGGTATGCAAGAGTGACTCTAAATGATGATGAGCAGACAGCTTCCCCTGAGACTCATTTAAAACAGATCAAGAAGTTTTTCCTAGGTTTGGGTTTTTTTCTCTCTCTTCTTTTTTCAAGTTACTTATTCAAACCAAGGTAATAATGAGAAAGTTGTTGTACAATCTTTTTGGCATATAAGCAATCTACTCGATCATCCACATCTTTGAATCCTGAAACAAAGAACCAAGTAAGTTCTTTGATGAGTTCATCATTTATAGTGAAGGGGTAAATAGTGTCTCTTCACAGCTCAGAAAGGGAAAAACAGTTAAGGCAATTGTCATTATTCTGCTTTGAAAAAACTCTGAGCCAGTCACTGTTTATTGTGCTGCTAAAAATGCGCAATCCATCCCTGCTCACACTAACACTTGCCAAAACTGCTAGGGGTTAATATGTTATTTTTGTAGACAAGATATTTCTCTTCCATTTGATGGAGTTTTCTAGGAGGTATTTAGTAGCAGCAACATACAAGAAATAACTTTAAAGAACATTTCTAAAATATGAGACAGTATTCCTAGCTTATTTAAGGTAAGGATTCTTGTACTTCTGAATATCTTTTCTTCCTACAGACTAACCTCCTACATCCAGCAGAATCCAGGAGGTGGGAAATCAGCAAGAATGAGCCACCTAATTACAGGCTCTTGTCCTGAATCATTGCTAAAAATCATGGGATGCTGTTTTTTTCCCACTGCAATTTTAAATATTTTCCTTTTATACAAGAAACAATAGCAAAAACATGGGGTTTTTTAATCAAGTAGCTGCCTTTTGTTAATTTTTGAATGTCAGCTGAAGTCAAGCATACCCTAACAGCTCTAACACAGAAGAGAGGTCACATTTTGTGACCTGCAACCAGATGGATAAAACAAGTGGTGAAATAAGGCTAGTCCATATGACTGCACAGGATGATAGCTGCAGTATCTCCCATCCCTTCCAAAACATGCTTGAAATCCTTTAAAATGTATCTGCAGAGTGACACAGTTTTAGACAAATGCAGTTAAAGATGTTGGCAGCACCAATTTTACTCTGCAAGTAAACAGAGAAGGAAATGGAACCAGGGAGTCATTGGACCTCAAAAAAGATGTTACCCTGACACATTAAAGCTGCTGCTCACTAAGCTAAAGGTTACATCTCCTTGCCTGATGGTCTTCTCTGTTTTCTTGCTGCTGTTAAATTTACTCTCATGTTTGGGGTTCTGGCTAGTGGTTGATTTGGGGTTTTTATCCTTATATATGTTGGATACCTCTTTCTTTTACAGTGACTGTCTTGCAACTGCATCACTAAGTTGAACATTCACATAGTAGGACCCTGCCTACATGTGGAATTACTTGACAAAACAGCAGCATTTCCTTCTCCCCCACCCCTGCTGGAAAGTTCTCTTACTGCTACAATATTCCTTAATAAGTGCACTTGGTATTCCTTAATAAGAGCATTCTTTCTATTCTGCCAGACGTATCGATACACAGCAGGTTTCCCATTTTCTATTTTTTCTCAGTATGGTAACTCATACTGTCGTAATGGATAATTGTTTTCCAGCTACTTCAAGCACATCCATGACTCTTGAATATGTTTTATAGGGACCCTCCCAATAAGCTTTCCATGTAGAAATCTGCTCCTGAGCAGGAGACATTTTCCAAGGACTGAGACAAGGGCAGCACTGGAAGAGTAATTCTCAGAGGGAAAACAATGACTGTATATAACTATTTTTCTAAAAAATAGATTAGGGTAGCATGATGTGCAAAGAATACTCAGTGCAGAAGTAGTCTTACACTCTTCATGCATCTCAGATGACAGCACACAAATCTGTGCCTTTAGTCATCATTGAACAAGTACTCTGAATCTGTTTTGGATATAAAATCCCCAGAGAAGATTGCTGTTTCTGTTCACTGACTGGAGACATTGTGCTGGAAGCAAACAAACAGCCTGCAATTCATAGCCAGCTGCAAAACCAGCTGGTAAAATTCCACATGGTCAAATTCTTCTGAAGGTGAAGGCTCTGTTGTTTCAGGATTTTGATTTTTTTTTTCTGCCTGCATTCTGTATCCTCTTGAGGCAAATGAATAGTGATGATCTCTGTTTTAAAAAAAACAAGAAACAAGGTTACCTGAAGTATTTGTAACTATCTATCCAACACTGAAAATTGAAATAGGCAGAGATAGTTTAAATTCTTTACAGCTTTCAAACCATTCTGTATGCCATTCTTTCAGAATTCTTAAATATCAGCATACTTGACAATTGACTGCTGACATGGTCTGTAAATCTCCTGCAGTGAGCAAGAAATATTCATGCAATGGAAGCTGACAGTAAGAACAAAGGTCTGGCGAGGTCCTGTGCAGAGAGCCTCCTAAGAAATGGGAAGAACACTGTTCCAAGGCCCTGAAGGGAAACTGAACTTTTACAGCAATCTACAGGGCTGAACCATGCAAGGACCAGGTCTGCCATGTAAACTGCCAGGTTTTACTTTATATTTTTAAATCTGAAATCCCCAGTACTATTAATCCTGTCTCTGAAGCTAGAAGGGTACCAACTTAAACATGTTAACATGGGGACTCCAGGCTGCTAAGACATAATCTATGGCCTGAAGCTGTTTTGGTTTTGATTAGGTGCATATAAAAAATTACAGCTAAGGTACATCTTTACATCATAACTACTAGGAGGTGTCTACCACCAGAATAAAAAGCCTTTACAGTTACAGAAATTTTAAACACTTGGAAGTTTTCCACAAGGGAATAACTTCCGTGTTCACAGAACAAGTTACTTCATTTAAAGAGTCTGGTATCCACAGGAACCCTGTATTCAACCATTAGATGCATTTTTAAAACCTTCTCTCAATCTGCACTCTAAGCTAGCTAGCAGAGTCAAAGCATGTAGCTGCAGACACAGAATTCACTGTCTCAGCAATGTGACAAAGCCAAACATTCAGAGACAGCCATACAGGAGGCAGCTGAGGGCACTTGGTCTGCTCTGCCTGGAGGAGACCAAGGGGAGACCCCATGTCCAGCTTCCTTGTGAGGGGAAGAGGAACACCAGGCACTGGGGCTTTTCTCTCTGGTGACCAGAGAAAGGACCCAAGAGAATGCCATGGAGCTGAGTCAGGGGAGGTTTAGCTTGGATATCAGGAGAAGATTCTTCACCCAGAGGGTGGTGGGGCACTGAAACAGCTCCCCAGGGAAGTGGTCACAGCACCAAACCCAGCAGACTTCAAGAAGCATTTGGACAAAGCTCTCAGGAATAGGGTGTGACTCCTGGGGTATCCTGTGCAGGGCCAGGAGATGGACTTGGATCCTTATGGTTTCCTTCCAACTCAGGATATTCTGTGATTGTTCTCTAATTGTCAGAGAACCCAACCCTAATTATAAAAGCTTTTTTTTTTTTTAATCTTTAACTGAAAAGCAGAAATGCTTTCATTTTTCAACTTGAAACTGCATGCATACAAGATCTGTAATACCTTGTAAAGATAAAAATTTCTGCTACAGATTTCAGCTGTTCAATTGTGTTACCTATTGGAAAGTAATCACTACAACTAGTAGATTTTAAATTAAATAAAAAATTTAACATTTAGTGAGCTGAACAATTGAAGCTACCATTAAAATAGCCCTTCCACAATAAAATAGCCCTTCTTTTTGTTTATAGAAGTACAAAAGAACATGCATCATTAAAACCTATTATATTGTTATGCATGTTGAAAGTAAGCTCTGTCACTTGTGCAGAAAAACTTCTCTACAAACTTAGAAGCATGTGTGGAAATGTGCAATGGTATGAGTGACTAATGTAAGTGAAGAATCCATGTGAGAGCACCTTTCCCTTTGCCAGGAGCAGAAATAACCATAACTCTTTGCCATCAGCTTTAAATGGGTTTAAAATCTGCAGGCTTAAATAACTGTAAACAAAGACACCCTCCATAACCTCAATAAAAATCAAACTGTAACACATTTTAGGAAGTAAAATAAACTGTTCAAGTGAAAAACAGGTCAATCAGGGATCCTACAGGAACCAGCATTCTCAGACTGAATATGCCTTCAGGTTTCACTGATCCATTTCTAGCACGTACTTCCTTTCTTGACAGTATATGTATCCATTACATTCATATCCCAACAATCCTCACTTTTGTGCCATGTCCACCTCAGTCTCCCTATCCTCCCATTCACAAAGCTGCAGTAACAAAAGGCTGCTCATTTTATCCATTCTGTTTATGTCCCCTATGCATTTTAGCCTAAGCAGCTGGTAGCTCCTCTACAACAGGAACCCCCCTCACCCCCATTATCTGCTTTACCAAACACTCAGGTACTGGAGGGATTTGAATCAAGGAGGAAGGAGCCCCATCACAACTTTCGTTTCTTAAAATAAGACATGGTGTGGATTCCTGTCTCATGTTTTGGCAACACAGCTTCTGCAGTTCTTCCATTTATACTAGGGTTTTATCTCAAATGGATGACTAAGAGTGGACAGCTACATAACTGTCCACCCCTCAAGTACTACAATTAAAAAAAAAAACAAAACACAGTTATGTTTCCATATTAAGTGACACTTCGACTCTGTGTTGTCAAATTACAGCACAGGTGAAAGAAAGGAAAATGTTTCCTTCCCTACTGATGCCTTTCCTCAGGCTACCATAAATACTGATTTGACCCAAATTCATGTGAAGTATTGACTTTTTAAAATTGAAGTAACTACACCAAGATCAGGCAAATACCTTGACACTCAGAAATCCCAGAACACTCAGCACTTGCATGAGATGGGCTGTGATAATAAAATATCTTTCCAAAGAGGAAAACCCAAATGAAAATTCACTGCTAAGAGGTATGTTCTGCTATGGAACAATATTTCCTTGCTGTGTGGTGTGCTCCACTTGTTGCCTTCCAGAAAACTATCAGTAAACTTTAGCTGACTAGTTTTCCGTAATCTGGGAAAAGAATCCTGGCCACGACAGATTTCATGGTTTCTATCCTCTGCCAATGCTCAGCTTTTCCTTTCCCTGCCTACCAGAATAGAGGGTAAAGCCTCTCCAATTACATTCAAGCTTTTCTGGGAGCAAGTACCAGTCTGTCCCTTACACTTTCTTCACAGGCTTTTTGCATATTATTATTACTGTGTACACATACAGAGCTCTACTACTCTAACAAGTCCTCAAGAAGTACTTACAGACTAGACAAATAGTACTACCAGCCTTGTTAAGTACTGGGAAAATGGGGACAAAGAGGTTTTGAGTTCACAATGATTCAAAGCCAAAGCCAAAACTACTCTCTCAGTGTCCTCTCTCCTCCAGGTTGTGCTAACTACAACTACAAAGGAGGTGCTAATAAAGGAGGCTCAAGGCCTACCTTACACTTAAGAATAACACAAAAAATTCCACCACATCTCAGAAGAATTATGACATTCTCTGAATTTGGCTGCATTCCTCACATCTTTATTTTTCAAATTTTAACTGAAAATACATATGTAAAAATAACTTCAAGGCATTTGGAAGAAAATGGGGATTTGATACAATTAAAAATCTTTGTTCCTAATACAGATTTTTTTTTTCAATTTCAGCAGCAGCTTTCAGCCCAGTAAATATTATAGGGTATTTTACCAATGACTTTAATTACTCTATCATCCAGAAAATACTGCAATATTGAAAATCCCATAGCATTATATGCAGTATCAGCAAGAAAGTTTCAAGACTAAAAGGGAGTAGAATGGTAGAACAGGATTCTGGTTCCAAATACAAGCTCAAGAATACATCAGCATCTGTTCACTGACTCAAAACTTGCAGGTGCTTCTCCTGTGCCTGTTTCTAAGCTAAGCTCCTCCAAATGTCCATTATTTAAGTAACACACATGGCTTTGTAAGAATAAAAATCAGTGTGTGCCAGCTTGAAAGAAGCTGGCTGAGATTTCAGGCTCTTTACAGCACATCCTGTTTGTGTATATTATGTCCAGAACCAGCACCTGATTTCACTTGATCACAACAAAAACTCCATTTTAACCGAGGTCTAGCACATTTTATGAGAAATTCCATCAGTTTGTCAACGGGCAGAATCCATTCTTTCATGAGCTGCAAGACTGTAGATTTATCCAACACTTCCTAGGACAAACATACTGTAAAATCTAATCCTTCTGCAAAAACCTCATAAGGTCTACGACACCCACAAAGGTGTCATCACAATTATTTTATCACTTAAGAATAAATTGAGACAAGTTTGTATTCAGGAGAGGCTGCCCAGTTAAAAGCAACATTGGCAAAATCTCAAAAACAATGGCAACTCTGAAATCAGTTTGAAGGTGTCAGTCACCCTTGTACAAAGAACCTTTCAAATTTTAGTTCATCCACAAATCACGGAAACACAGATATATCGATTTCAGAACTGAAAAATGTCTTAGCTGTTTAAAGTGGGAAAAAAGAGAGACAGTAATGAAAATTAAGAATACACATTTAAATATGCTTACTTTGTTTTTCATCAGACAATAGAAAAAATGCTGGAACTACCAGTAACAGATGGTTTTAGCTAATAAAATGTGATTGGCTTGCAGCTGCTTTGGTGATACTGAACTTATTCACTCAAATTTTATTTGTAGATGTAGTAGAAGTTTTATGTAGTGCTGCCACCTTACTTCCTGCACATAAGATCATAACGTAAAAATGTTTTTAAATTAAAAGCAATCACTTGTAATTTGAGTCTATTTCACTCATTTCAATCTGGACTGGTATTTCATGACCTCTCTGTAGTAAGGAGACAAGTGTACAGTATCTATGCTCCTGTTTCTTCATGATTACTACCACTGTTTTTCTTCAAAACTTAAATTTGACTTGAGGAAATGCGGTCCTATTCCATTGTTAAAGAATTTCCTTATAAATTCCCTTTCTGAATCAATTTGGCTCATGCAGCAAGGAAGACATGACGTCAACAGCAGCCTACTTCAACAAAGCTTTTTTGTCCATTAAATGGTTTTGACTTGTCTCAAAGATAATTTTGATTTCTGATATTTTCCACTCCAACATATTCATGTGGTATTCATGGAAATACTAATAAACTGCTTAACAATGAGCCATCTGAGGATTTGATTGAAATAGGTCATAAAATGTGAGTTTAATTTCATAAAAAGAAGTGAATGATTAACTTATTATTATTTCTGAGATATTCTGTGTTCCACTTATGTATTATGGCAATTGTCTCTTTTCATTCCCATTGCTTTATTAAGCACTGAGATATATGTGTGAGATACTGGCAGACATGAGAAAAAAGAAGAAAACAATGAATTGCAGTTTCAGACTCAAAGCCAGCCTGAGTGGGAGGAGGTATGTTTTAAGAAACACCTGGACTCACTGCAGGAAAAGTCTATTTCAAGGACACGTAAAAGCAATACTGGAAAATTAAGCAAGCCCTAATCTGCACAAGGAAACATGCACTCAGCATATCAAAGCCCCATAATTAACTAGTATTTTGACACAAATTCTCAGATACTTTTAAGAAAGCTCTAGTAATAATTCAGTCTAGAAATGTATTCTGAAATACAGAAACATAATTTGACATCTAAATGTGGTAATATACAAACCACATCAAAACCTCTCAATTACCAGAGTAGGCCAGCAGAGAGCACAAAAAGAGGGACAGAAGCTCATGCAAATTCTTATCTTCATCTTCTTGAAGTATGTACCTAAGATCCATTTAAGACAATTGGTCTTCAGGAGCCTAAAGTTTTGATAAAATGCAATGGAAGAAGCTAAGTATCTTGAAAGACAGATTATGTTAGTAAATTGGAATGTTAGAGCTAAACAGTGTAAATATTTCCCTCACAGAAATAACAGTGGTGAGAAAAGAACCTCCTTATATATGGAAGCTGTATGGAGAAAGCAGGTCATTCACTTGGAGTTGCCATTTTATGTTCTCCTTGCTGAACAGAACTCCATTCTGAAGTTAGAATTGTCCGCAGGAATGCCCCAGATAGCAGAGCTGAGAGAAAGGCAGCAGAGTGAGAAGAAAAACCAGAGATCCCATCTGGATTATAGCTCAGAATTCATCTCTAGCAATCAGGGCTGCAAGGGATCTGCCAGGTGGAAATGAAGAGTAAATCCACAAGGGAAAAACATCAAGAGAAACCTGATTTTGATTAAAATCTCTTCACAAAAAGCAATTCCAGAGTTTCAGAGCAGAGCTCTGAAACATAACTGAATTTCCTAGCTCAAACTATATTTTGCTCTTTCCCACAATCTATATAAAATGGCTATATATTGGATTTAAAACAGTTTTGCAAGGAAACACAGTGGTCTGTGTAAGCCCTGCTCAGCAATAGCAAAACCATCTCTATATTATCAATCCTGTTTTCAGCACAAATCCAAAACCTACCCCTATACTAGCCACTGTGAAGAAAATTAAGTTTACCCAGCCAGAACCAGCACAGAGTTTAAAAGTGAAGAAAAAGAGTGAGAATGTTATGACCTAATGCGCAAATAATAAATTCTGAAATGGCTGAGGAAGCAAACAGTATTTCAGGGTGTTTAAAATCTACTCACCCTACAAAAGTAAATACTAGAAGATAGCTTCATAGTTGAAGCACTTCAGGTTGTATGCATCCAGAAGCAAAATTGGAGGTTTAAGTTCAGCTTAATGTTACAGCTAAATTAACTTATTTTAACAATATAAATAGCCAGCAAAACAATCAGTTGTTTCAGGAGGATGTTAGATGCATGAACTAACTCATCACAAGATCAAACAAGAGCCAGCATAAGTAACAAAGAAATTGCAAGAACAGATGGGAGTGGCAGAGGAGGTTAGCATCAAAGGCCAACCTTGTCGAGACATCAAGCAGTGCTCTTGGGGACACTGATAAGACATGCAGTATTCAAAAGAATGATTTAATCACATTAGCAAGTTGTTTCCCTCACTCTACCACACACACAAAAAGTACTTCTTGTATTTCTTAGCATGAATTTGTCCCAATGACAGCAACTTTCAAGTATCTCCTCACGTTTTCCACCATCCAA
>WEIU01000628.1:76176-170809 GCA_013389925.1 Aegithalos caudatus | reverse complement strand
CAATCTTTTCTCTCATAATTTAGCCATCAAGTCTCTCCCTCTTGACTTCTACATTGCTGAGCTAGGAAAGGGGCTCAGAAACTTAAGAAGATACAGGATATCTGAGGCCTACACATCTAACTTGACCTTCTAGTAAACTAATCCAATATGGCTCATTTTTCTCATTTGATATCTGGTTAATATTCTTCTCTTTTAAAGCAAACAAAAATTTTTGAGGCTTATGATGGCTTGTTGCGGCAGCCTTCATGTTAGAGGGTAGAAAAGAGCTAGGACACAGATTTACTGTTCAATCACAGCATGAAAAAAGTCACTGTTTATTCCTCTTTACAGCTGAGCCATGCTGACTCCAGCTATTCACTGACTGACTACAGCAAGCTNACTGCAGGTTCCAACAGCAGCTCTGACTGCACACCCACACTGACCTCACAGCAGGGATTCTCCTCCCCAGGATCCTTCTTCTTCATGATCCTCACCTTCCCTCTTCATCGAGGCTCCAGCTCCTTCACAATTCCCTTCACCAGCTCACCCACCCCTTTTATCTCACTCATCTTTATTGGCTACAGCTGTGACTCATTAGGGGTGGGGCTGTACTGGGTAATTAACACAGCTGTTACTTATCAGGGGCAAGGTCACCTGTATTCACTTCTACATTGACTAATTCCCTTCTCCTAATTGACCTTGAATTCAGCACTTCTACATGAAGACACTTCTTCACTGCAGAACTAAAATTGTGATGAGCGAGAGAGGCAGGGGGAGAACCCAGACATAATCTCAATCTTCCTCTACCAAGTGGTCAGCAACTATATTTAAAATATGTTCTCAAGAGGGAATAAATACTTAGGATACAAATGAACAAAGTACTGAAAACACAAGTTTAATTTGGGGCACATCTTAGTATGACAGATTCACATGCTTAAAACACAACAAAGCACACACTGAAGAGTTTCACCTATAGAAGTTCTCTACAGACAGAAGAAAGAAAATCTGTCACTCAGTGAGCCAGGGAAGGAGAGCTTAAGTTATGCTAGATGACTCTTGAGAAACAAGCAGAGTCAAATGATTCTTTAAACAGTGATCTCATTCAATATCCCTACTTTCCAGATTTTTAATGGTGAAAAATCAATGTCCTAATTGGTTTTTCAACCATTTTTCATTTTCATCTGTAAGCAAATGGCATTAATAATGAACTGCTCTTGAGAAAGGCTTTGATTTATTAGTGGGATATATTCTTGTACAATTAGAGGCTTCACTCTTTCCCATACTTCCTAACCTATTATATTCTGGACAAAAGTTTAAAATGTTTAATTTTCTAGAGATGTATTTAACCCTTTTTTTTTCCTTTTTTTTTTTTTTTAGGGGAATGCACATTTTGTACTTGTATCACGCCAATCACGTAATTTTTATATTGCTATCTAGTTGCATTTAAGAAAATGGAGCCAGTTCAGAGTTGAATCTAAAGAAAACCCTCAATGACCTCTTTTACTGACCTCTCTAATTTTTCCTTCCACGTGTTCCCTGAGTTAGAATTACCTTTGTAGTAGAAACATAGAAGTAAAACAGGATTGTGGCTCGATGAAGCTGACAGACAGTGTTTCATTCCTTTGCTCCATGAGCACCAGGCAGAAGCAAAGATATTGCAAAAGGGAAGTATCTATAACTATTCTCTCTCAAATAGGTTCATGCTGCTTTTGTCCCCAGTGGAACTTAAGCAATCTCACAGCAGCCTAAATTATGCTGCTGATCCTGAAAGTGATCTCAGCAGTGAGATACCATTTTTACTATGCCATAAAAGCAGGGTGGGGAGAAATACATTCAAAAGCATCAGACAGCCTGGGGATTCTCTATACTGAAGAGATGTCTTACTGAACTGCTATTTTTAAATATTCTATTAAAGAAACTGGCACAAAACTGGAGGCCTAATGACTCAGTTGAAACTGCTTATTGATAAGCAATGTGCATCTCAGCTCTCTGAGAATTATACTATACTTCTCATAGAGGATTCTTCAAGCTGCACTTTNAGCTGCACTTTAAACTGGTTTATTAACACTCCATTAGGATCTTATTAACCTCTTTAAAAAGAGTGTAAGAAACCAAAGGGCTCTTTTTTTTTTTTTTTCATTTAATTTGAAACCATACTTGCAGGACTGTGAGTAAAAGGAGAGAAAAGCAAAACAGGGAAAGCACTAACCAAGCATTCTGCCCAGCATCTCATCCCAGGCAGTACAAGTAAGAACAAGGCTGGTTATGTGATCAATTTCTTTAAAGGCTGTTTGGTACCAGGCATGTGCAGACACTGCTGATACTGTCACAAATTGATATGATGTGGTGTTATTTTTATGAATCCTCTAATGAAAACGTTAACATACACACCAATGCTCTATGTCCTCAATTAAAGAAGAAATAAGATAAACTTTAAAAGAATGTATGAAAGATCAACACAAAAAAAGAGGACAGCTTTACCATGTTTTGTGTTGAGGTCATCAATCAATTTTCTCTGGGTATGTTTATATTCTTAGGAAGCAAACTATATCTTTGACAATGCATTTGCATTTTATTTATTTACTCAGTCTTTTCAGCAGCAGAACGTAGTGTCACTTCTTACTCTTTAAAATCCTTCTTTTTATACAAATGCAGGTCTCCTGGAAATCATAGAGGTGCTTTCAAAATTTTTTTGATTAGTCTTTATGTACACATGGATTTTATAAGGCACTGCTTCAACTAAGGACTGACTTGCTGATGTCAATATTTAAAAAGAAATCTACATTTTTTTTTCCCTGAAATATGGTGCTGAATCTAGTTTTGGTCTACTCATTTATTAAATTAGATTTTTTTGGTTGCTTTTCCCCTGCAGGTAACTTTTTAATTTGTGTGCTAAATTTTCAACAGAAGGTATTCAGAAGGAGAAACTCTAGAAAAATTGTTAATTGATTGAACAAAAAGTAACTGATTAGAAAGCACTTTTCTGAATGACAGATATGGATAAATTAGCTTCTTTTTCAACTCCTTGGCAGCAGAAAGCTGCTCTTGGTGCCTGTATGATTTGACTTGGCTTTTAGGCAAATTTTGACAGTCTTTGTACATGTTCTTTTTTACCTTGTGAATAAAGGCACACACAAAAAGCAATAGGGAGCATTGGTATAACTTGGCATCACTGTAGGTGTTGGAGGAGAAGGTTATGGAGAATATGAATGAGACAGAAATAATAAATACTTGTTATAAGCCTAAAGAAGCAAAGTTTCTTTACTCTAGCACAAAGCATGTATCAGTGCTCAATTTATTAGAGTACCTATCTCTATCCATATGGTTTGACTGGAAGCAATGGCAATAACCCAAGCCCGGTTTAAACCTGTGACTCCAATTTTAATGGATATGTTACATCATGGATTCAGTTGGAGAAAAATTATATGCATGGCCAGTATTGTTCATTGGCATGGATACTAGTACTGCTCTTCTCAGTTTGAAAATAAAGGTTCCAGTGTTTTCAAATAACTAATTTATTTTCTTCTCTGAGTTTCAAATTCAAATACTTTAAAAGGATTAGATGTTAAGAGACTGTCTAACTCTGAGCATCAGGTTATTTATAGACAATCAAGCTAGACACCTAAATGTTGAACATAAAAAGCAGAGGAAATATCTTCTTCTCTCATTTACTCCTTAGACAAAAGATCTTATTAATAATTTCCCAGTTATTTTTGTTTTCTGTCCTCTCCCCTTTGGTCCACTGCTTCTGCATTTTTCTCCCATTCTTCCTTCTGTTACTCCTTAGACCACCAATTTATGCTTAGAATAACCTCCATAAAAACATACAACATCCCACTTATATTCCTCCTACAGTATGTCTTAACAAAGCATAAATATTCCAAATTATTTCAGTCCTAAAGTCCACACACAATAGATGACTTCTTGGAAACCAGTAAATGGAACTTAGTTTATAACATTACAGGGAGAACAATTGCTCCAACAGTTAATAAAACACCCAGTTAATGTAAAGGAATCTGGATGAAATGTGACCAATAACAATGACTATCCAAGCTAAAGTAAGGAAGAGTGTTAATGCTGGACAGAAGTCATACTCATTCCTCACATGATGAGCACAAGGTGATGTGCAACACCAGGCATACAGAGAAAAAAAAGACAGAAAATAGGATAGAAAATAGAAGGTAGAAATAGGTGAAGCGGCAAAAGAAGAAAAATGACAGAGGAAGGAGAACAGAAGAGCAGATAAAGGTGACAGATTACTTTCAGCATAAAAATAATGGATCATGACAGTTAAATTTATTTGCATCTGGTGGAGCATGTGCTCTCCAAGTATCTCAGATGATACCCTTCCAATAATCTGGCACTGTACCCCATCTAAAACACCAGAGCACCTACTGTATCCTTAGACTCCTGAAAGCCACACCTTCTGTCCATCACAAATACAGATTCCTTCTCAGATTAAGTGCAAAGAATACATCATGCAATTACCTCCTTTTCCTTTCTACGTTTTTATTGCCACTAGAACTAAAATAAAGTCTATATTTCAGTCAGGGAGTCACACCTTTTCATCCAGACCCAGGGAGTGTGCCTCTTGCAAATTATAAAAAGAGGCCCTTGTATATTAACATAAAAATACAATATAGGTAATGAAAAGAAAACCTCCTATACAGTCCCTTGCACTTAATGGAGTGACAAACCTGAAGGGTCAATAGATAGATAAAAATATATTCCTATTCAGTTCTTGACCTGGCACTACCAAACACCAACATAGTTTATTTTTTAGCTGAACAATGAGAAAAAATTTTAAGAGAACGGTAATATAAAAAAAATCCTACTTCTGAAATAGTAAATCATTAAAATTGTTAAAGGAGGTGTTGGAAAAAAATACTGTAATGATGTTTCTTTAACATTTAAGTCTTCTTTCTGTAATAAACATGAGCATGCACTTACATTAAAAAAAGTCTGACTTATAAATCTTTGAAGAACAAATTTTCATCAGTTTTTTAGCCAGCTAAATTTACCAATATATTTAAATATATTTTGTTGGACGACAGATACTTGTACAGCCTATCTACCTTCATCTGTCTCTGTTCACATTGTTCTTTCCCATTCTTTATTCTTTTTAGCTAAATGAGAAGTGGCCCTTCAATGAATGCTCCTTTATATTTTTTACATCAATCATGATTTTGTACCAGCAAAAAAAAAAAAAAAAAAAAGGCTTTTTTATACTCAGTGAACCATAACTCTCTATATGATAATTCATATTTAGTATAAACACATTTTTCCACCCTGCCAAGAGGAAATGTTTGAAGCAATCAAATTGAAGTCCACATTTTTATATCAATCATGCCTAAACTTACCAAACACTTTGTTTCTAAACTTTTATTTAGTTGTTTGATTTTGTACTTTGTACAAAAATTTACCAAAAATATTTTAATACTCAATGGTACATGATAATGCACCATTAAGTATTATGTACATGTTTGGTAATGTTTAATGGTACACATTTAATGCACAATGGTACCAGACATTTTGCCATCTTAATGTTCTCTTCAGGGCCTGGGGGCACTGTATGTATGGACACTACAATGTATGAGGTAATAATTTATTTAAATTAGCTCTATGTTTGCTTTTAAAGAAACTTGCATGTCACAAATATGTTATTGGTTGGCATGTCTTTCTATATGTTAGGGATAAATAACAGGTGAGGTCATATATCAGAATCTACTTACATATTCCAATATCCTTGACAGTCTTTCTATTCATCCAAAGGCTGCAGATTGACTTTGTGGTTACTGTTTTTCTTCATATGGTATGGTCATTCTTATGCTATTTTAGACAAAGATTTGGTTTAAATGAAATTAGTAGCAATTTCTTTAAGATATACGGATGTTCAGCTTTCTCAAAGCAACTTATGCCAAATGAATTAGTCTTTTGTATTTTTTAATCAAGACTTGTCAATGTTTTTAACTTGTACTTTCCCTTCCCTACACAGTTCACAGGAATCCAAAACAACTTTGACCTAAGTTTTTCTCCCTATGCACAATTTGCATATCCAGTCACAAAGCCTCCCCTCTGGATGAGGCAGGCATTAACACACCATCTATGTTTTCAGCTTATCAGACATCAGACTTCTAGCAATGGCTCTGATGTGTATTAGCAGTAAAAGAAGGCTCAGCCTTCCCCAGGCTGCCCATTTACCTCATGTCCTGTCCCATGGCAGAGGGAACGCTTCTGCAGAGGCATTTGTGGCCCTCGACCTCACTTACTGGTCCTTCCATCCTAAACAAACCACAGGAGTTGAGTGGCTGGAAAGCAAAGGAGGAGCCCAAAAGAGCAGCTGGAACAGCAGCTTCAGTGGCTGCCATTCCCCCCATCAGTGGGATATTAAGAGGGTCCTGGGGGTTGCAGCTCAATGGGAAACTGTGCTCCTTCCTCCAAGCTGCATTCAGCTTTCCATGGAATGTCATGGTTTGATGCCTCAAAGCTCCTCCATCACAGGGTCTCATATCCACTGTGCAGCCCACAGACTGCAGATAATTCCAAGTCTGTGTAAGGGGGTTTCAAATTATCAGCTTCCTGTGGGAAAGGGCTGTGAGAGTAAGATCAAATAGAAATCAGGAAAGGGATGGCGATGGAAAGTATCTTCAATAATAATAACAAAATTTCTGTGACTATTGCTCTCTGCCTTGCAACTTCCTGTGCTAGGTTGTTATCCTAAAGGAGAAGTTCAGATCACCTTGAAACTGGGATCAATTTTTTGTAGGTATGTGCAGCTGAGGGAAGACAACCTCAACTGCAAGGTCCATAAACCCCCCATATTAAGACCTATGCCCTTTCTCTCTGGGAACAAGAAAATTAATCCATGCTTCTAGTTGTGAATCCATGTCTGTAGCTCCAGGCAATGGAGGGTAAAGATGTACCTTGGAGATCTGCAGATATCACATGATGGTACTCACTCACCCCAGAAGGTTGTTGACAGGTTATGTTCATTAGTTTTCATATGAGTCACACTGTTACTAAATTGATAGAGCTACAGAAAAGCCTACCAGTGAACAAAAATAAATAAGAACATTTCTTCTCCCTAACTCACCATCTGCCACAAGTTTATGATACCTTCATATTACTTCAGGTAGTTAAGACATGTCTTCTGTAGACTAGACTCAATATTTACTTGATTTTTCCTCAGAAAGTGCAAGCAATTGCAATTAATACAGTTCTGAGGAACCATCCTGTATTTGGTCCAGCCAACCACTTCTGTGATGTTTTCTAAATGCACTTAATAAAATCATTAATTCTACAGCTCCCTGGACTTGCTAAAAAATACTTAGATATGAGTGCTACTGGTAGGTATTTTTTGAGTTGATTCTGAGAATGAATAGCATAACTACATAAAGTCAGACCAAACCCAGGACGAACTCCAGCAGAGACCAAGTGCAGTGGACTCAGGAGCAGCAGAAGAACAAGGCAACCCAAAATGTTACATCTCAACAGTGTTTCTACACCCTCCAGACACTTTCACCACAGGGATTATATATATCCTTGTAGTAACCATTAATAAATGCACTTGGCCAATTCTCCTATGGAGGATTCCTCCACACATACCTTTAGACCCAAAATAACTTCTACCTCAACAGCTCAGATACCCACTGCACTAAAGGTCACCTTTCACATTTGGAAACATGTTTTTTTCCATGTCCTTAGTTTTTGTACACAAGCAATACATAATTACATAATGTTGACACACTGGTAATAATTTTACCACTGTCTTTTTAGGCATTTCCATGTGTTTTCCCTGATGCCCTTCTTCAAATCTTGCTATTGCATTGTTCCTGAGATGAGGGAAAGAGGGAAATGCCTTACAGGATTAGAGATGCATGCATACTATGGATGTTCATAATGTCAGAGGCACATTACTAAAAATTCCTAATGCTCAATTTCCTCCCTTGATTGAGAAGAGCATTAATCTGACATTGTCTTAGAACCCTCAGTCATAATTCCTAGGTTTCATTCAGAGCAAAAGTTAGCTCAGGGCCCATAGCTTTATATGTAAAATTAGAAAATTTTGAATCACTTAGTATTTCCACTGGATTTTATCTGATGGGCCTACAGACTAGTTCAAGCATGTGAAAACAAATGAAGGTGAGCACAGTTCTGAAACCCAGATACTTAAGATAAACACAACTTGCAGCAGCAGCAGTGAAAATGGTGGTACTCTATTCTATTCTGAGGTTGCAAATGCAGTTAACACCCCATCACCGACATGCTTTGCACAGGCTACCTGTTCTTCCTGACACAAAAGAGATCTACACTGTCCTGACTGATACAGGTTTACCTAAATAAGCTATTTTATTTGCAATTACAGGGAAAAATGTTATGTATTTTATGTATTTGATGTAAACCAAGAGACTTTATGCAACAGCAAATTCTGGATTTACACTTGGAGTGTGTGGATTTTTTCTTTTGATAACTGCACAAACCCACTACAGGCACAGCATAAAAATAAAAGCGAAACGTTTGCAGGTTTTAATTTAATTTAAATGCAAATAAAATGTTTCTGGCCTAGATATGCCAAGTTTGTTAAGCTAGAGCATGTATGAAAAACATTACAAGAGGTAAGTCCCAACAGCAAGTCTGGTGTTTGGGCAATGAGCTCTTGATGATTTGACCAGTAAAAAACTAAATGAAACAAAATACCAACCGAAAAGGAAGTGTGAATTTCCAGCTGCCTGTGAGCTGGATTTCATTGATTAGATTTCTTCTGACATAAACAGGGTGAATCACTTTTCTGTAATGTTAGTCAAGGCTTTATATTTTATTTAAATATTTTTATTTTATTTAAATATTTAATCAGTAGAATGTACGTAGATTTTCTTAGAATTATGTGAGTTACCATGAATCAAGTACTTAGTACTTTCAGATTTTAGCTTTTTTCTTCATTTTCATTAAATTCACAATATATTTGGCCCATACTACTATATTGTACCTTTTTCATTGGTATTTTCAGCTGTGATGTTCCTCATTCTCTTGAGTTTCAATGTGTGCAGTCCATTTTGCAGCAGCTTCGTCTTTCAGAAGTGTCAGTTACAGAAAATAAGAAAGTAAAACTTCTAGAATTATAGTCATTTAAAGCCAAATGTTTTCTTCCAATTCTATTATATAAGCAGTGAATTTGGACCCAAAAAGTACCAAGATTGCCATTGCATTATGGATTCCCTTACTAGATAAATGATGGAAGTTTTTTTCAGTCAGTTTTTTTTCTGATTCCTGTGTCTGAGCTTTTCTCAGCAGAACCTAACACAGTCTCTCCTAGCTTTACAATAATATCACCCACAGTGGTAAATTGAATTGCTGGTAAATTGAATGTGACATCCACAGCCTGGGATGCTAGGTGGTAGTAGCTTTGGCATAAGCTTTATAAGTAGCAATTGCACTGTTGCCAGTTGCTGAGTTATATCTGAGGTGGTGCAAGGGTTCAAAAGTAAGCAGGATTGGGACTTTGGCTTTTTTGTTGGCCTTCAAGAGCAGGAAAAAAAATTATGTGACATGAATAAATAGCTTCCAGGAGTAGGTATAGGACTGCAAATAATAAGATTTAGAGGACTCGAAACATAACAGATCAAGGATCTTGCATTAGTTCTGGTTCCCGAAAGTCCTGAAACAGCAGGACAGTGTCTGTTATCAAAAGAAATAAGGCTAGTTCCCAAATTGTTACAAAGTTCTCAGTGGGAAATTTTGGGATTTGGATCCTGCAACAGAAGGCTAACCTGAGGAATGGTTCTAGATGGACATATGATGGCAGCAATAATTCATAGCTAGCCTTCATTCCATGGGATGAACAAGGTATGAAACAAAGAGTTTAGCCCTTTTTACCACACCTAACACCCTCATCCTAAGGACAGCTCAAATGAATGTGACAATCTGGACAGCCACGTAACTCGTTGCTGTTTCTGAGCTGCCATTCAAGTCAAGTTTAGATTGTTCTTGAAATTAGTAGATTGATAATAAAGATTCAGTTTATTATTAGGTGAACAAAGACAACAAAGATGAGGGCTGATACCAGCTGGGCAACTCTTCATGGATGTTTCTGGAGAAGATATGAGATACGAGGCTAAGATGGATGGTAGGTTAACAGCTAGAACTTGAGTAACCGGCAGTGAAGGACAAAACCGTTGTTGCATTTTTAAATATTTCTGAAACAAGATGTAGACTGCAGGAGTATAGTGATGTTGATAACAATTTGTTAGGAGTGGGTTCATTTAGTTTTAGTGGATGCATATAGTCATAGACCCACTGAAAAGGACTATTTTTTACTTTATTCTGTAACTTACTGCCTCATTGCAGCATGTGAGTGTTTTTCAGATTCCACCAGAAGAGCAATCCTTTTGGTCCCTACTGTTGTGAATATCCACCCTACACCACAGCTAAACCTATATTCTGATCCAGCCTGCAACAAAACAGAAAAACAATTCTTGGCTAATTTTTTACCAATCATTATCTTACTGATGGGGATTTTGCATGAACTGTCAATCAACCTAAAGCTTCATTGGAAGCCCCTACTTCCATCCATAACTGAACTCTTAATACAAGACCCAGCTGTAAATGGGTCTCAGATTTGGTTTGTACCTTTTTCTCTGGAGGATCTGGTAGGTTCTCCAGCCTAACCTTTACTCTATCTTATTCCATTTTGTCCTGTCTTAGGCAGTGTCTTACCCCAGAAGAGGAAGTTTTTTCTCAAGAAATCACAGTATTCCTCATTGTTTTCCTATCTGTCTAGTAGGATTTAATGGCTAGCCTTAACCTTATCCTCAGAATAAAACAGGCAGGAATTGTCTTGCTGGCTGCAGCATCTTTATATCTTGCAGTATTCAGCCATGATCATAAATTCTTCAGTGCCCACAGTTCTAACCCCCAACCCTCAGCCTTGGACATAGCCTACCATATACTGTACCTGTGCACCCAGAATTACCCCTGCTGGAGACCCAACATTCTTTCAAAGAACATTTACCCTTCAACTACTTGTTTAGGTCATGCTATAAGAATCATGCACTTTGGGTTGTCTTACGGATAGAATTCAGATAAAAACAAAGTGCTGTCATCAAAGTGAAATGCTATCATCCTGATTACTACAGCATCTAACTAGGATATATTTATACTCTGTACAGGGGAGTTCAAGGCAGTATCCTGTAGGAGTACTACATCTGGGTGAACTTAGATTTTCAGTCTTAGAGACTGCAATTTCAGGCCATAAAAGGGTTATTTCTATATTATTGGGGTACCTAAATTTAAGATGCATGACAGTACCTCTGAGCATGTGAGTGTGAAGCCATTATCTTGCTTCCAGACTTAAGTACTGCCAGATCTTTTGTGCAGAAATGGGTCTCCTGAACACAGAAACAAAATAAGACTGTGATAACACTCAGATTTATAGTAGCTTAGCAGCAGGAATGAAATTCTTTTCTGGCTTCCTGGCAAATCTTCTCCAAAGCACTTCATCTATCACAGTACGTGGATTTCTGCAGTGGAGACAACCAATATCCACTTGTGAAACTGCTCTGGTTTTTAAAACTAATTGAAGTACAGCTTGGAAAACACAGTGACTATGGCTTTGCTAGTGAGGTCTTAGGATTAGGATAATTGATCAAAGGAGGGAGACTTCAGCTCCTGTCCCTTCTTTAAAGAATGTTCATGCATTTCATCCTTCAGCTTTTTCATGTGTAAGCTGTTGGGACAAATGCCAGGACTCATATCTTCCCCTCATCAAGAGAAGTGTGAAGATAGAGGACACGCACAAAATACTCCCTCCTACTCTTAAAAGAAACCAGCACACATCTTTCTTACTAACAGCACTGGTAGTGGTATTTCTCAAAAAATATTAGTAGATTTGCAATTAAATGCACCATGGAGAATTGATTAAACAGGGTGATGTTTGTATGTTATTCTGTAAAATTTCAGCGAGACTGGGAGGAGAAGAGGTATGGTTTGGGATACAAAGCGAATTAGAAAGCCTCACTGAGTCTGGTGGTTGCTGTTAGCATTTTTTGGCTCAGCTGGAGCAATCCAGTTCCATTCTCTAGTAAGAATAACAAATTTAGCTTTGACACCTTCACTTTGGTAGAACATGTTTTAACCAAGCACAATTCTTTAAGACAATTTTCTAGATTCACAACTAGTATGGCTTATATTAACCCTGGGGAGCTACAGCCCAAGTACATTTGGCTGCATAACCAGTGCAAGGAAAAACCTCCTATGGTTCAGTCATGGGTGTACTGATTGCCTTTGCAAGGGTTCTGGGTCACTGATTGCAGCCTGTGCAGCTTGAAGGAGAAAGCCAGAAGTAGCAATTGCAAGGGTGACTAATTGAGAGCACAGACACAAGTTGTAGAAGGTAAGATACAAGAGACGTCAATTTTAAAATAAAGCAGTTTCACACTGTAGAGAAACATGACTTTCTGCAAGTAAACAAGATTAGGCCAGAGACTACACCAGACATAAGAGTCTGCTTTTTAATTCCAGCAGAACAACTCAAGTCAATAGGTTTGAATTGTATGCTCAAATCAGGTACCACAGTCAAATATTTTCCAGATTTATGATTTCTGCTTTTTAAATAAGAAGTCAAGTTAATCAAAACACTGAACGGACTGAGAGGAAAAAAAACCCAAAATTAATGAAAGCCTGCAAGTCTATTTCTTGTCCATCAATAGGAGCTCTGAAACTTGTGGCCTAGATACTACAGACATTATACTCAGGCTTGGGTCTGTCCGGATGAGTCATATTGAAGATGATGTTTGAGTAGTTTCTGTACATGTTTAAGAAACAATATGGAAAAATGACTGCAACACCAAAGTCAGGGAAAGCCATCTATTTTCATACTTGTGTAATGAAAGGGAAAATACATTAAAACAGATTAGAATTTAACTGAGGCAAACAGGCTTCCCAATCTTAGCAATGAAATATTTGAAATTATTATGGCAAGTTCCAGTTTGCTAATACAGACATTTCAAAGCAGAAGATACTACTGTGCTCCTGATGTAAGGTTAAAAAATCTGGATAAACTTTGAGTGAACAAAAATGTGTTTCTATCAAAAAGGGTTTTAAAAAGCGTTTTCCAGAAGATTAATACAGAGACTTTGATTCTACAAATATCTGTACTTTTTTCATTTATGAAAATAAGCAGTTGAATTTAACCTGCTGAAATGAGATGGAATATGTGCTTAGAACTTTGCCTTGTTTGATAGGAGACTCGATATAATAATCCTAAGGAGTTTTTAATCAAAAGAATGTGAAGATACACTTTAAATGTGTACATGGCAAAAGAAAAAAGATTATGAAATAAAGAGATAATGTATTTCCTATCAGTGATTGAGGTTATGTGAGTAATGAATATAAAAATTGTTCATCAGCAACAGACAGTAATAATCTGACCATTATATCTTAATGTATTGCAAAGGAACAAGCAACTTATTAGATCTGTTTATATATATTATTCCTCCATTAGCAGAATAAGTGACTTAAATTGGATTTCTTTTATTTCAGAATTGAAAGGATAAAGAACAAGTCTGTCTAGCTTTTAGAATATTTTATTTGACANAAAAAAAAAAAAAAAAAAAAAAGAGATGTGCATAGCAGGAAAGGTTAATAAAAGCCATAGTGTTTATGAATCTAGAATATTGTCTTCAAAAATCGTGATCAGTCAAAGTATATTCCATCTAAGTGATGACAAAGGTATAAGGAATAAAACCACTCTACAGGGCAAAGGAAAACAAGAATGCTCTAAGCAACAGGATTATTCTAGTTAATTTAGGCACGAGACTTGAAAAAGATCCTACTAGAGATTTCTAGTCCATTTCCACTATTAAGTTGAAATAAAAAGAATAATGGATGCACTGCCTTGGGCAAATGGAATTCATGTGTTTGACACAGAGCAACATCTACTGAGATCATGGTAAAGAAACCAAACTTTCTCTTCCCAGTTTTTAGCTTATGTTGAGAGAAATGTGTATCCAGAGGATAGAGAACAAAACAGGAACAATGCAAAATTGAATTCTGTTCCAAGCTCTCACACAAATTTCCTGTATGACTTTGGAGAGCCCATACCATGTGCCTTTCCTTCCCTTAAAAACATTGTGCTTGTTGTATGAGGTTAGAGAGCAGTCCTTGAGAGACAAGGGCTTTTACTGTGTGTTTGTACAGCACAAGCGTGACAATGTCAGGGCTTAAATTAAAGTCTCTAGGTACAGTGAATAAATATGAGCACATTCAGCAAAAATAAGATAAACAACAAAAGAGATTGCACATGACAGTACAAAAAACCAAAGAAAATTGTCTGCTTGGATTTGACACCCTCATGGTGTTAAATGTAACACTGAGTAGATAAGCAATATATTTTTGATTCTTGCTATTGACACCAAAAGGAAGCTAGAGGGCAAGCTTAGGATTTTTGTAAGACAAGTTCTGCCTTGCAAAACATAATTGGATCTGTTGCAGTAATTACTCTTAAGTGGAGACTCACAATTTTCCCATTGATAATTATGTTGCAAGGTTTGAAAGAGATTTGAATATCAATGTTCCTAATTGTCCTTTCCCAGAAGTGAAAGTTCCCAATAAAGCTGATAGAGGTATGAGTGAAAGCTGAAAACTCAGGGCAGGTGGGATATGGCAGCTCCAGAAGTTAGTTATGAGAAGCTACTCATTGTCTTAGATCTGCCTGGTTTATTACAATGTCCTTTTAAAGACAATGGGGAAATCAATCCTCAGAGAGTACAAAAAAAAAAAAAAATGCTTTAGCTTCTTGAAGACAGCTGCATTGCATCGGAGGAGTAAACTTAGTCTTGTTTATGCTATTGCTAGTTGATGTCTCAGATTTCCTGTGCTCTAGTTAGCAAACACTTGAAGATACAAATCTGACCTTGGGTATTCCGCTTGGAGAAAAGTCTGTGAAATGAACAACAGATCTGAAGAGTTTGTGGCAAGCTGTACTGCCAAAGAGAAATAGTGCATCATGCTGCAAAAGATAAATTTTCCAGAGTACTAAAGGTTTCTTGCTCATTTATAATCTCATTATACTTCAGAAGATGTACCAAAGACATGAATAACTGAAGTCAGGGTATTACTTCAGTGTGAGGTAAGTCTCCTAGCCCACAAGAATTCCCAGGAAGTGTTACTCACCACTGCTCAGAGTTCTAGGCACTTGCTGGGACTCTCGTAAGTAAAAAATCTAAATTACTAAAGTGTGGGTGTAGATTTTTAACCATAGCAGCCTACATTGCAGCTTCTCCCAAATGGATTCCTAAAAGGTTCATTATCTCCTCTCTTCTGCTCAGCTTTGCAATAATGTGTTTGCAGTATTTATCCTACAAAGACAGACCTTTTTCAAACAATGAGCCATCCAAATGAAGGCAATGTGTGTATATGTGCTTTAAAACAGGAAACAGCAGGGAGACATTTGCTTATTGAAGATGTTCAAGGCCATGTCACCTATTTCCTTTACTGGAAGCAGAGAGATGTTGCCTAGGATCAATAGAAAAGTGATCCTTGTAAGATTTCATAAAGTAAGTATCAGTTAGTATAAAAGCACTTTCTCATTACTACATTCTTCAGATGTGTCTGTCAAGGAAAGATTCAAATATTTTATAGACACCACATATTTTTAGCTATTTTGATTACTAAGTTATAGAATAACAGAACTGGTAAATGGTCCAGAGTAAAAGTCTTATGAGGAGTGGCTGAGGGTGCTGAGATTTCTTAATCTAGAGAAAAGAAGAATCAGATCAGAGATCTTATTGTTCTCTACAACTACCTGAGAGGAGATTGTGGAAAGGTGGGCGTTGATCTCTCCTCCCAGCTAACAAGCATCCGTGGGAGAGGAAATGGTCTCAAGTTGTGTTCAGGGGAGTTTGAGATTGGAAAATCCTTTAGATTACGAAAAACTTCTTCACTGAAAGAGTTGTCAGTCATGGGAACAGGCTGCCCAGGATGTGATTGAGTCACCATCCTGAAGGTATTTAAAAGGCATATGGACGTGGTGCTGAGAGACATGCTTTAGTGATATTTAAACTTAAATACAAGTATATTTTAAATTATAATTAAGTAATTTTAATTCCATCAGTAAGTAACCCAGAAAAATAGTCAACTGTAGGTACTAAAGTTAAGGGGTCTTTTTTCTCTTATCTGATTGATGATCAGCTGAGAATTCTGTGAGTTCCAGCAGAGTGAGTAGAGGGAAGTTGCTTTACAGAAAAAGACCTGCAGGTGCTGTTGAACACCAAGTGGAACATGAGCCAGTAATATGCCCTTGTGGCAAAGAAGCCTTGTCCTGGGCTACTTTGGAATGAGCTCTGCCAGCAGGTTGATGGAGATGATCCTTCCCTCTGCACTGGTAAGGCGACAACTGCAGGGCTGTGTCTGGGTCTGTGCTTGCTGGTACAAGAGAAGTGCTGTTGCAGTGCGTACCTCAGCACATTCCCAGCATTGAGCAATCTCTCCTGACCCCAACCCCCAGAGCCACCCCTGCCAATCCTGAGGGATTGATTTCAATGTAAGGGGTTTCCCTGTCACCCCTGGAGAGCGCCGTCAGTGATTGGTCCAACAGAAACAGCCCCGCCCCTCCCTGAAGGGGATTGGACCCCTGACCTGCCCTTCTCCCCTGGGTCACTCCCCCCCTCAGGGATTGGCCGGGGTCGCTCCCGGTTCGGCCCCTCCTCCCCGGGGAAAAGCGAGGGGCGAGGGACACGTGGGTCATTCTGCCCTGGCTGTTACTGTGTTCGGGGGCTCAGAGAGCTCAATAAAACCTTCACCGAACCACGGCAGAATCGGTTTCTGTCTCCATTGATCGTCTGGATCCTCTCAGAAAGCCACTCTGGGATATCCCTGCAACAGCCGGTACTGCAAATTCCAGGTTCCTTCGCCGCCTGGATTTCGGGACAGATCACAAGCCCCGACCTGCCTTTTGTGGTTCTGCCAGGTGGCTAAAGGAAGATATCTACTGGGAAAGTATCACAAAGCTGCCTTCCACCACGGGGAGCCGGGTCGGGGATACAAGAACCCAGGATACAAAATAACAAGTATGGAGTTACTGGAAGAAAATCAAGCTGAGGGCAATGAAGATGCCTAAGAGACTGCAGAATCTCTCCTACAAGGGAAGGCCGAGTGAGCTGGAACTGTTCTGCCCAGAAAGAGAAAGTTCAGGAAGGAACTCATCAGTATGTACTGATGCCTGAAGGGAGGATATATAGAATATGGATCCAGGCTCTTCTCAGTAGCACCCAGTGACAGACCAAGAGTCAATGGAACACAGGAGGCTTTTTCTGAGCATCAGGAAACACTTTACTGTGCACTTGACTGAGCATTGGTACAGGTTGCCTGGAGAGGTGGTACAGTCTCCATCTTGGAGATATTCTAAAAGCTGTCTGGACACTGTCCTGGACAGACTTCTCTTGGTGTCTTTGCAGGGAGATTGGACAGTCCAGAGGTCCCTTCCAACTCAGCCCTCCTGTAATTCTGTGATCTGATTATGACTCCTCTGAATCATTGGTAATTCTTGGATTATTCTAGATAACAGAAGAAAATTTATGCTATGACAATATCAAAAATACCTATTAGAAAATATCAGTCTTGGCCAAGATACTAGAATAGCTGGAAAAGAGTTGAAAAGTGAGGAATTAAATATGATAGTGTAATAACAGCTAAACATTATGGGTGCAAGCAGTGGATACTTTCATTAACTTAATAGTCTAATGGCATTAAATTTTGGCATGCAAATACACTCCACCCTAAAAAAAAAAAGATGTCATAAATTGCTTTGTGACATTTTAATAATAATTAGCCAACCCAAACAACTTTGTTGGGATTTAAATTACAGTTAGAGAATCCTTGTGTTTAAGCCAGGATACATCAGTAGCATTTATAGTTGATTTAGTCAGGTTTTCATCTCTCAATCTGAACAAAAATATAAGATATAAAACGACTAATAAGAGATACAGGTGAGATTGGAGAGCTGGACACTAATTAGTAGAACAGATTATTGACAAAAGTCATATCAGGTTACTGGGTAAACAAACCATAAGTGAGGGGGAAAAAAGTAAGCAGTCAATAAGGTAAGATACAAGAGACTTTCATCAAGAGAGTAAGGAACATTTTACTTACAAGACAGGAGATTGCATGTTATGTCTTAAGACAACTCTGTCCTGCACTGTATGGTCAGATGAATAAAAGTACACTGTGAAATTGTCCCAGACCAATATGGAAACAATTCCTGTAACAGCCTGGAGCTCAAGGCTGTATAGGTTAAAACACTACTACTTTTCATATCGATGTTAATGCTACTGGGATCACGTGTCAAGTTCTAATAGCTAGAAGAGTAGGAGAGAAATCACACAAGATTTGAAGAAAATAAGTCACAAGGATAACCAAGATGTGGAATACGTTCTTTATAATGGAGGACTTTCAACTTCTACTAAAAAATAGATGAACTCTCTGCTTTACATGGGGGTGAAAATGTCATCATGTCTCTGAGCTAACTGGATCTTCCAGTTCAGTAAAATCTAGTTGAATGCTGGAACTTGCTTAAGTATAACATCAACTACATTTAATTAGGTTTTATGTTTCTCTAATTCTCCAGCCCATTTGCTCAAGAAAAAAAAACTGCTTCTTAAGACCTCCCAGTGGCTGATGACTCACACAGAGAAAGAACTTTGTGCAGCAGAAACATAATATATGCAGATAGCTTCTTCAGTTATCTCAGAGAGCCCCCTTGGCTCATCTTACTAATTCAATGCACATATTTCAGACTGTATGCTTTGAATTACAACTTTCTTTTCCCCTTCAGAAGGAAAATATTCCTAATTATACAGTTTAAGTCCTGACATTTAGTGTCTCTAAATTGTTCATAGTCTTAAACTTCAGCAACCTCTCATGAATTTGTCTCAAACTGCCACTTACCTGTATTTTTTGTGCTTCTGTTTCAATTGTTGTAACAATGCTCAGGTCATGACTTCAGGCAGAAAATATTCATGAGGATTTGCTGAATGCTAATAAGATGATCCCTTAGACAGTAAATTTCTTTAGTATAACAAATGTGGAAGAAGATGCAGATAATGAAGAATGGTATTGCATCAGAACCCTGCAAGTTTATGTCTTTTGCAAAGTTCTTTGAAGCATCAGGCATTCAAACTGTAGATGAAAGAAGCACAGTAAGAAGTTCTTTTGAGCAGAAAACAGTCAACAGCCCCCTTAACAATGCTAAAGTAATCCCACATTATACCTCTGAAGTTAACAAAAGAAAGAACCACAGAGATTAAACAATTAGCCAAAATCTGTATAAGATGATTGAAGCAAATATCACACTGATTAAAAGTTTTTCAGCTAAATCCACCTAATAACAAGGTCTCAGTAAGAATTAGATTCCTGATTTAGCCTTTGGCTATATATCTGAGTAAAGCCAGAAAGAAAGGTAAAAGATCAGCACCCTATCTCAAAAATTCAGTGTAAATTTGGCCACCATTTAATAAAGTCAAGAAATATCTTTTAAAGGAAATTATTTGTCCTAGGAATCCTGAAACTCTAACCATACAAAAGGGATAATCTAAGTGTTTGAATCCATGGTCAGTAAACAAAAAGCTCTAATTCCCAACTGCAACCTCTCTTGATTAATGTTCTTTAACAAAGCCAGACACTGTTGTGACAGTTCCTCCAAATTCTTGCCATTTTGTCATCTCATTTGCTTCCTTCAGCATCTGTCATGCGTGGCTGGGTCTGACAGACAGGCTGGTGATAAATCCACAAATTTATTATGTCATCAGGGAAGTGGCTGAGTCACCATCTCTGGAGGCATTTAAAAGATATATAGTTGTGGCACACAGGGACATGGTCTAGTGGACTTGGCAGTGTTAGGTTTATAGTTTCATTCAATGATCTTAAAGGTCTTTTCCAACCAAAATGATTCTATGATCTTTAAAAAGTTGTACTTATCTACCTCAATGCAAAGTGAAGTAGATGACAATGTTCTTGTTGAATAGCACTTTTTAAATATGCCTGCCATAGATATGAGAATGCAGGCTTATGTAAATTTTCAAGTTACTACAGAAAATGTATCAATATGTATTCTTACTTAAAAGACATCTGTTGGCTATCATCTTGTAAACAGAAATATGTCATTTGCATGTGTCGAGCTGTGAATGCATCTAATTTCTTCCTACCACTGCTGTATATCACAGACAACTTCTAAGCTCATAAAGACCAGCAAATTCATGTCAGCCCTTCAAGTCAATTGTATTGGTAGGTTAACCATGAGTTTAATATATTTTCTATACAGATAGTAAAACACTGTTTAGAAACAGTCTCTTGGAAGGGACATATACTTTCACTTTCCATAAGATGACAGCCATTGATCTCAGAATATTGGGTTTTGTCATCCCTCCTCATCTAAAGCCATGTGTGTCTGGCCATGGAGCCCACTCATTCAGGCCATATCCCACGGACTGATTTCCTGACCTGGCCTCATCCTCACCCTGTCAACACCCTGAGCCTGTCTCTGACCCTGATTGCCTCCCCTGAGGCTTGCCCTCATCCATGAGCTGACAGCCCAGCCAGGCTGTCCTGCCTGCCCCCAGCCTGTCCTGCTCTCTGACTGGAGCAGTGGGACAGGCTCTGGCTGGCCATGCCCTGCCCTACCAGCCCATGTTGTCATCCTCACTTTTTCTTCATGTCCTTAGCTGTTTGTATAGAGCCATACAAAGCAAGATACTCATTCACAGCACATTCAGTCACTGGGAAATCTTATCAGCATTAGAAAAAGTCTCTATCTTGGAAACCTGGTATTTATAACTCTTATCTGGAAACCTGGGAAAAAAAGTGCTGTATCATTTTACTCCAAATTACAGTACTGCTCTAGCATGATTTACTTTAACCATTCTGTGAGATATATAGCCTTGAAAAACCAAACAAGAAATAGAAGAAAGTTGAATATTTTGCATTTTGAAATATTTTTATGATTTGGTTTTATTTACCATGTGGAGGTAGAAACAGTTTTTTTAATATTGTTTGGCTGTATGGTGAACGCAAGTCCCTCAGTCTGGGGAAGATAATCGAACTCTACCATCTGAAATATCTGATATCTTTAAAAATTAAATATTTTCTCTGTATATACTCTCTTACAGAATTAGGTCAAATTCCAATAAAAGTTTTGAAGTATAAGTCTGAGTAACTTTCTTGACTTCAATCTGGAGACCTGGAAAGTTCTAGCACTTATATATTTTTTCATGTTTTCTGCTGTCATCAACATGGCAGCCTTCCCAACACTTGTATGTATGACAAAATTATATCTCCAGTACTTCCCCAAAAATTATATCGATCAGCTTAATAGATTTTGGCACTATGCCCAGGATTTTCTTTAATAAATAATTTTCCTGCTCTCAAAAGGTTTTTTGTCTTGAATTTACACAGTTTTTATAACAAGCCTTTTTGATTAAAAGCACTATTAAGTATGGTTAAGAATGAATAGAACCAAATGTAAGCAATTCATCATTTTCAATTCCACAAGCCAATACTGGTAAGTATAGAACAGCTCTGACTGTCCCTTACTGAGATATGGGTAATTTTTCAAAGCATAATGCCTGTCCAACCTGGAAAACAGCCACAGGATATGTTGCAAAATTCCATTCCCTGGCATTTTTGTAGCTATTATGCTTTATGAGTCTGCAGAGATTGTTGACTGTTCTCTGTGGAGTTTACTTCTTGCAGACTGTGAATGATAAGTTTACCCTGTCTTTCTCTAAATGACCTTGTTATACTTGCATTCTTTTCACTAATAGACACTAGGTTTTCTTTTTGCAGGTAGGTATTTCTGAACTCAAACACCAAATGGAGCCTTTTAGGAACAAGTATTTGCATACTCAGGTGTGTGGTCTGCAAACGAGGCAAATTGCTGTTCTTTCAGCCTTGCTGTCTTGTGTAGAGTACCCAAACCACAAACACCTGTTCCATTCTGTGCCTGTGGGTATTGTCTGGTGTCATGATTCAAACCTGAAGGATTTATAAGAGATGGACAGACTGACAGACAGATAATTATGTCTATGGTGGGTTGATCCCCGCTGACCGTAAGCCCCCACCCCATCACTTGCTCACTTCCCCCAGAGGACTGGGGGAAGCGATCAAAAAAGACAGAAGTGAGATTAAAAACCCCAAAGGTCAAAATAAGGACTATGTAGTAAGTGAGGGAAATGGGAAAAAAGAAACCAAGAAAACAAACACAAAAAATTACTAAAACAGAAAACTACCCAAGTGGTACAAAAGCAATAAATCACCACTAGCACAGTAATGCCCTGATAGTCACTAAGAAAAAGTTATTTTGGAAAAACTCCTCTCTATTTTGCTGCTTAGTGTGACACTATATGGTCTAGAACATCCCTTTGGTCAGTTCAGGTCAGCTGTTCTGGAGCTGTGTCCCTTCCCAACCTCTTGTTCACCCTCAGCCTTCTCTACTGGGATCACGAAGTGAGAAGCAGAGAAGAGTGGCACTGTAAAAAATGTTCAGCAATAGCTAAAACACTGTTTCAGTCAACCTTTTAAAATACAGTACCAAATCAGCTGCTGTGAAAAAAAAAAAAAATTATCTCCTTACCAGAAAAATCCAGAACAGTGTTTTTCAAGAAATGAGCATGAATTTGTTTCCACTGTCTACTGTGCATAGATTTTTTGGCTTAATACACTGAGGATATTGCTTTGGCCAAAACCAGGTGTGTTTTGGTGATATTCTGCTTAAGCACAGTCTTAAGATTTTTGTTTGTGAGAGTAATCAGTCAGAAAAAATAAAGAATCTATAATAGTAAAAAATAGAAACAAAATGGAAAGAGTGGTCATTAAAAGACTTGGCTGAAAAATATGATGTGCTACTCCCTGTCCTGTCAATCTTTCTTTTCACTGAAGAACTGCAGCATAGTAGAGTCACACTCATCTGTAAACAGGACTTGGCTGAGGGGAACTGCTTCTTCCAAGAAAGTAGATGGGCAGGCTATCTTCTGTTCTTGTAAATAAAACAAAGACAGTGAATATCTCATTGGCCCAGGATTCTAGCAACTTGGGCTACGTCCACACTGACTAGCACCTGACCACTCTTCACCTCTGGCTTCTACGAGGAGTTCAATTTTCAGTTCTCAGAGGCTGTGCTGCCACACCTCAGAGAGGAGAGATTTTCTGTAGGATGAGATGAAATATGTCTCTTCCTGCCTGTCTGAGGTAGGAGCACCTGACAAAGCTTGCTGGACAGTGCTGAAGGATAGTGAAGGGACAAAGGAAGTAAACCTAAAGCAGAGTTGTTCACACAATGTATTGAAAATGGCCTCTGACACGTTTTTCCCTGGACTGTTGTTAGGCATTGTTTCAGAGAGTGCTAGTTGCTACAAATCAAAATTATGTCAGCAACTAAGCAGTGGGAAGGATAAATGATACCTTACTCAATCTCATGTTGTAACCCAGATTGGTTTTACATCAGAGACAAGGCCACAGGGTTTGAAAAAGACCTTTTGCACTTCCACACACAAACATGGGGTTCTCTTGCCATCTGAGATACAGCTTTCACAGACCACTACAGCTGCATGGCTAACAAACCACTGGCAAGAAACTTTTTCTTTGCTAGGGTTGAAGAGTTACATGGCTATTGCTAACTGGCAACTTTTATTTTAGGAATGTACCTGAAATTTATTGTGGTTTTCAGATAGAGTAGCTTTCCCACTGTAGCATAAGTCAGATGGATGTCGTTTGTGCTTAGACAAAAGCCAAGAGGCTTGTTAATCAAGAGGAGTACTGTGCTGTGGATTTGGGAAACCACAAGAACATCACTGGAGAGCGCTGCCAAGTTGCAGCACAGGGTTGTCAGTACATCTGGCATTTATATTCTCTGATTTCATCAGTGAAGAAGCAATCATGAAGGTGCTTTTGACAACCTTCGTTCTGTGACTTTCTTTTCTTTCCCAGCTGCTAGCAAAAGCCCGTCTACAAACCCTACAACTGCAAAGAAATCCAAATATGTTTTCAGCATTTGGTGCTCTTTGTGAGGCTGAAGGAAAAATGGCACTTGATTCAGAAACACAAAGTTCAAATATTGCAAACAATTTACAGAACTGCAAGTTCACACCAGTAAGACACCATGTCTCCAAAACTAAGGAGAAATATATGGCATGCTAAAGTTCTCTACTGAAGGAATTTTTCACCAGTTCACATAAGGGGCCTCTCCTGAGAAATATGGAGCTAGGGCCAAGGAAAATTAAGATGCTGTGTAAAATAACATCTAGGCCATGTGGTGGTTATAATGAGCAATCGATTGCTAATGCTTATACTGTTTATGGGTTGTGAAATGCCTTGGGACATGTTTTAATGATATGTTACTGGGTACTGAAACGCCTGTTGTGCTTATTTTAGACTCTTGGTGTGAAAGGACTGTGAATCCACAAGGGTTACAGTATGCTAAATTGATTTTATAGATTGTGTTGGTAAAGGTCAATTCATTTAGCAAATATAATATAATTTAATTTTATCTTCAACCTTGCTTATTAGGGGCACAGTGCACCATTTAATTGATTCATGTAAATTGTGTGAGCTTTTGTGTGTGTCTGCACATTTTAATGAAAACTTTTTTCACATCAGGGGCTTCCTCCTTGCATTTAAAGCACTAAGAACATGTGCTTGAACATGGTAACTTAGGAAAATCTCGATGACAAGTAAGCATACTTCAATCACTAAACAAGCTTCAACTTGTAATTCAAAAATAAATGTGAAGGCATCTTTGGCAGAAAGAGAGATGGATTTCCTGGTAGATCATACTGAATTCAGTAGAAGGGGAAATTTTGTATTTTGCCAGGTGTGTTTGGCTACGTTATTCTGCATCTCTTTCCCAACACTGTATTTGCAGCATCACGCCCCACAAGGCGGTCACTTCCCATGATAAAAGAAACTGGAAAAAACACAATCCAAGCACTAAATGTACTGGTACTTCATAAATGTAGCAAGAGCCTTAATGCATCATAGGCCAATTGGGAATTGTTGCTGAACATCAGATGCTGGGAGCACTGTCAATCACATCCTCAAATTGCACAAATAGAAGGCTTTGTCAGACTGCTGGCTACTGTCTTTTGTCTCTCATGATTGTTCATTTGGCACTGTTACCCAAACCTATGAAAGCCCAGCTTAGTGAGATTGCATTATGAAGACTGATTGTTTTGTTCCTGAAGCCAAAATTATGGTGCTTGTCCTATTCTCTTCATCTGTCCACCAGAGATAAAGTATCCCTTTCTGAGCAATCATCTGCATAGGAACACATCCTTAGCTTTCTATAATGGGTGTTACCTGGACATCAGAAATCAGCAGGTCCTTGCTGGTACTCTGTAGGAAAAAATGGGCTTTAATGCTGAATGAGGCTTTCTAAAATGGCATCCATCTTCCACTAAGAAGAGGGACAGAGTGGTCAGAAGACACACAACCAAGAACCTGTAGGGATAATAAGGGCTTGTCTGTCCTTGAGGCAGTCACTTTCATCTTCTTGACAGTCTTACTGCAAGCTGAATGTGTACAGAAATGAAAGTAAGAGACTGGCATGTACTTGAGACTTGAGGAAAAAACCTCAGTACAGAGCCTAAAACATCATTGCTACATTATTGGCATATTTTAGGTGAAAACCAGGCTGTTTCTGTGAGAAGTGATGTTGAGGAGAAAAATCACCTCATACAATTTTACAGATAAATTCTGTAGAGGGGTAACTGTAGCGGCTCCCAGGTCTTTGGCATCCTCACCTTCAATGGGTGAAGAGATGCATGCAGTGAAAAATTGTTCTTAAAGAGAAGAACACTAACCCCTTTGATACGTAAATATTGATTTCTCTCTTAGTGTTAAAGAATTTGAATTCCCTTCTGATTTGGTGAATGTTATTTTATCCACAGTTCCATGAAATATAGTTGGAATCAATTCACTTTACTTAAAAGCAGGGCATCTCTCCATCCTGCACCCCAGTCTAATATCAGGTGCCAACTCCATACACAACGAGCACCAGGCCCTAATTTGCATTTGTGAGATTAACTTGTTGGTTTGGAACCAAGGAAAGGTAAAATTTCAATGAGGTTGCACCTTTGCAAAACTACTGTGAGGAAGAGCACAATGAGTGCAGCAGGTACTGCTCTGTGTCTCACACTGTTGAGAGAACTTCAACTCAGAGCTGATCCTCTGTTGCACTGCCTCTGTATTTAGCTTTGCAATTGTTTAATATCCCACAGACAGAAAGGGAATGACTAATTCAAGAACCTTCTTTTATTAATGACCTCAGTATTTAATCAGCAGTGTTTACTTCATCCACCTTTCAGCTATTTAAAGATATTGCTCTTGCTTATCTTTGAAGTTCCTTGTTTACTCCTCATTGTGCATGACAAGTTTAGATACACAATGCTAATTTAGTTTTTTTTTCAAGTCTGTGGCAAGAGAACAGATGCAAAAGCTAGTTTTCATTGTATTTTTATATTCTCATAGCTGAGAGATAATCAGCCAGATTCTTCCAGAAGCTCTGGAGCTTGTAATACTGTCAGCAGAAGATGAGCATGGTTATGTCCCAGAGCGTTCAGAGTCAGAAAATGGGCTACACCATGGCGGTGTGTACAGAGCTGCTGCAGGAGGCAGCCTGACAATCCCTCCACTGTGCTCTCCTGATGTGAATTGCCTTGTTAGAAGCTTCAAACATGGCCATATCACCAAACAGCCCTGCACATTCACCAAGGTATCCTAATAAAGCTTATGTTAAAGGGTCCCAGGGGGCATGAGAGCCTTCAGCTGATGGTTTAACTGCATTTATTTGGTGAGGAGTAATGAATTATTGCTGCTATGAAGCATGAATATTTTACAGGTGGTGATATTCATTATAAACACGTGTTTGGAAGTTTTCAGGTAGCAAAGAGAGTTAATGCCAGGCTCTACAGTGTTGAAACACAAATCAGGTGTTTCTTGATGTAAATGATAGAACTACACTAACTTTCCCCAGTGGAATGAATCTTACTGACAGTTTGACTCTTCTCGGGTATTCATTATGCTCTGGGATGAAAATATATCTGTTTTCCTTTTTAAAATCTGGTTATCTGAAAACCAGGTATTTTGCTTGGTGTAACAAATTACCCATTATGCAGATCACAGACAGATTTTAATAGTGCTGACATCTGGAGTACGTTAATTAGACATATATCAGCAGTACCCTTATATAAGAATCAACATTTAATTCTATCTTGCACAGCAGTGGAATATGCATCAACACAGAAATATTTTTAGATTTTAGAAGAATGCATTCAAGCATTAACCTTCAGGTTATCAGTCATTTTCTGTGATTAATGACCAACTTGTAATAAAAATCTCAAAATAAAGACAAAATTAATGTTGCAGCCAAACATCAGCAGATAAAGTTTGTCTGAACAGCTGTGTTTCTAAATCAACTGTCACCTAAAATGTCACATAATCCATGTGATACTATGAAGTAGATGTTTTGCTCAAAAGAGGATCGATGGTGCTCCATGGTTAAACTGGAACTGGGCATCTGAGGATTTCTTTCTTATGTTGACAGGTAGCTGGTCTGCTGGTGAACCCATGCTGAAGTGCTTTCTCTGTAGATGACAGCTCAGACACTGAGCAATCCTCAAAGACAAAAAGAAACTCAAGATGCAAAGTCCTCATTGCTTATATGACAGTTTAAATGGAATAAACATGTTGATACAGAATATTGTCATGGGGCTTTTTCTTAAGTAAACAGGGAGCAGGAAAACATATTTCACATGATTCCAGAGTTATAGTTTCCCCAAGAATCAGACTAGGGAGAAAGTAGCTAATGCAACTGAAGAACATGCATGATTTCTAAAACCCTGCATTTGCCACTATTGCACTTCCTTTATTCTCTAAACTTCAGGTAACATATTTGAACTCATTTTTGTTGGAAACAATTTTTTTTAGGTACAGAAAGAAATATTTTGGGTGATGTAACTGATACTAAGATTTAGAAAAACTATCTTCAAAATCTAAGAAACGTAAGTTTGTTCCCAGAGCTCCTAATTTATACGAACACTACCATCAAAGAATAAACACAGTAAAACACAGCAGACTGACATGATGGGAAACTTACTGAGCTGGGCTACTGCCTAGAATTAAGTTCTAGCAGCACCTTGTTACAAGCTACTGCCCAAGCCACACAGAGCTTCAGTGAGTTGTTGATAGCAATGAGAATGAGCAATAGGGTTGCATCAAGTCAGTCTCACATCAGAATAAGTCATCTTTTTCTCTCCAGTCTGAACCTTCTTTGAGGCATTTGGGTCACAGTTTCAGCACAGAGGTAGCAAACGTTTTCCTCATATAAAGTAGCCCATACCAGTAACATCCTTTCATGGATTGCAAATTAAATAAGAAATGAAGTTAGCAAAGCCTATGCTGCAGAATGACACAGTGTGTGAAAGATATTGCTCTGGCTGTGTTACCTGAAACAGGAATGTCTATACCAGTGAAGTGCTTCCTCACGGGTAGTAAAACTCTGTATGCTACTGTTGCACAAAGTTAATTTGTATGGCTTGAACTACCAATCAATAATTTTTCCATTAACTTTGCGGTAATGAAAGGTACTGGAGTGAAACTATTGATATATTTGATAGCTAATTCTAAAATAATAGTTTTGGAAAGGATTTTGGCTGACATTATTTATCACCTATGAGGAAAGTTTAAGTTGCATATATATTTAGGTTACCTATAGAGGCAAAAGAATCCCCTTAGCCTTTAGTGCACTGAGTCATTTTTCATTGTGATTTTCATCTGTTTTCTTTACCCTCTATGATTTTTCTTTACTGACAAAGGTGTAGATTTTTATTACCCACAAGTAATCAGAGTAAAACCACAAGTGTGCCCTTTTTCCAGATTCCTGAAAAGGGATCAGATCAATGTCTCTTAGAAGAGACCTAAGATCTGATCCTAAATTCCTGGAGCAATTCTTCCACTGGCTTCAGAGAAATTTTGAAGAATATAAGAAAACTGGATGAAAAGCCCAAAAAAGACAGATTATCTCCATGTTGTCAGGGTTCCTTGTAGGCTACTCATGAATGACTTTTCTTTCTGGCTAATTTTGTCCCACTGAACAGAACCAGAAGTCTCATTTATCCAAGACATAAATGTTCTTCATCCCAAGTAGAAGCAGCCTGTAAAACACAAACCAAAAAATCTTGACTCCTTTCCATGCTCAGATACAGATGATAAGCAAGATTCATCTTAGGTTTTTCTTCCAGAGGACAAAGGATAAACTCTCCATTAATCCAATAAAGGAATACTGTCACATGCCTGTTTACTCCAACCTGCACCATGTGGTCACCTCCATCTGTTTTCCTTTTCTCATGAGTATAGAAGATGAAAGAATCACCCTCAGCAAGATTTAGCCCATCTTTAAAAAATCTCTGGTAAAAAGACACTACCTATGGTGGCTGTCCCTACAGTTTTCCTTGCTTCAAGAACTGGGACAGTCCTTTTAACTCCTACCCAAAGATCACCACAGCATAACATAGCTAAATCCTGAAAGTTAACAATTCAAGACTATCCCAGACTTGGTAAAATCAAGTCATACTTCAGAATTAAGGAGAAGAACAAATCCAACTGCAGAGATGTACCTTTAATTTTAAAACTGCAGCAACTATAAAAGTCTTTTACCAAAATCAATTTCTGTAATGTGAAAGAAGAACAGTTGTTGAATTAATAACTTTTTCCCCTGGATTTTATATGAATCTGAATTTCCACTTAATATATTCTATTATAAATGCCCAGTCCTGCATCTCAGGACAAAAATACATAATACATAAAGGATAAAAGTAATGGGGGGAATGGAAAGCTGCTTAATTCATCTAAAATCAAGATCAGTTTTACTGCACAGTAGAATTCAAAATGAACCTGATGTGCTGAGTCTCCCATGATTTTCCTGCTTCAGTACAGAAGAGATTTAACAAGAACAAAAATATTTCTATACTTTAGTAAGCTTCTCAACATGCCTGGCTTTTTCCAGCCAGCTGAGAAGTTAGGATAAATTGAGTGTTTGTGCTATTAATAAAAGAAATACACCACCTTATCCACAGGAAGACCTCAATCCTATGTTTTTAATATGTATTTGCCCTCAGCTCTCTTTTGAGAATTCAGAATTTGAAATTACTTCTAATGATCCAAGCTCCCAGCAGTTTCAAATCCCCAAACCAAACACTTTCTCAGTATACAAATACCAGACTCATGGGGTAAGCAACAGCAGAAAACAGGTAAAGCAAAACATAGTTCTAAATAAAAGAGAACATAAGGTAATCTCTGTGTGTGTCTTCCTCAAGAAGGCATAAAATCTCGGAAAAGGAAGTGAATATACTGGAAATTGTTGAAAAAGAATGTGCTTCCCACAAACAAGAAAACAAATCTCTGAAATGTATTGCTAGTCACAGTGCATTGCAGAAATTGATGTGAAAGATAACCCTCTCTCTGAGCTGCAGTGGGTTTCTCAGCCAGCAAATGGTTTATTCATAAAGAAGGGTAGGAGAAGGGACAGGACAGGGGGCAATGGCAGTAGTTAGGAATATGAGGCACTTATTCATGGCTTAAAATAAAGACAATAGGTATACAACACAACACACAAAAGAGTGTTCTGGGCTCTGACTCATTGCCTTTCTCCAAATTTCAGGAGAAAACATCTAAAATAACATCTGAAAGCACCTTACTGAGATACTGGAAGAAGCCTACCCCTCTCTACCTGCAACCCAAATCCCTTGTTTTCTGTTCTGCACTTTTTTAATCATTTAAAAGTAGCATTCCTAAGGCACATTGCATGTTCTTTTAAGTATGGGGTCCTAGATAACAAAAACTGCTTCAAGGAGGCACTGAAGTGTACAGGTCTGGGTATGGGTCTGGCCTGACTCTCACCTGACTCAAGCACAAAACAGATGAGGACATACAGATGGTAGCCAGACACACATCTTGATGTTTTTCTCTCCCCATCCCCACCTTGAATACCAGTATGTAAATATCAAATGTCTGTATCCAATGTAAATGTATTATACACAGAAAAAGTATCCACACAACTCTAATCCTGTATGTCATACCTGGGAGTTGTACACACTGGCATGTGTACATACATACATGCACACATAGAGCAATTACCTATGTAATTACAAGCTGGTTCCCATCTATAACTTGCTGTTTGTCCACATATTTGCTGTAATTATGAGCTGAAATTTTAGACTAATGTGCCACCTAGTGACAATGCAGATGATCCTGAAAACCAAACTCAAATTTATCTGAAATAGAAATCACTTGCCTTTTGCCCCAGGAGCCCAATTCTAATTGGAAGATATTTGTGTCTTCTGGATTTTATTTGGTGCTGCAGGAGAATCTGAGGACTCTGTAGTCATGAATTTCCATACAAACTTGTTTTGAAACAATGCTTAACCCGCAAAGGACAACTCTGTCACTCCTATTTCCAGCATTTCAAGTTCTGTTAAATTTTCTTAGAAAATCCTGCTTTATAGTCATCCATGAATCTCACAGGTATTCATGAGGGTATGCCAGATGTGCAGCCATGAAATTTGTGTGCTTGCATCCCAGAAAGCCAATTGTATCCTGGGCTGCATCCAAAACAGTGTGGCCAGCAGGTCAAGGAACAGGGCTCTGCCACTCTTCTCTGGTGTGACCCCACCTGGATTGCTACACCCAGCTCTGGGGTTTTCAGCACAGGAAGGACATGGAACTGTTGCAGCAAGTCCAGACGAGGACCAGAAAGATAATTAAAGAGATGGAGTACCTCTTATATGAGGAAAGGCTGAGAGAATCAGTGTTTTCCACCCTGGAGAAAAGAAGGCTCCAGAATATCTTATAACATCCTTCCAGTACCTTAAAGGGGTCCTAAAAGATAATAGGAGAGGTTTTTACATTGGCATGTTGTGACAGGACAAAGGGAGAACAGCCTAAAGGTGCAGGATAGTAAATTCAGATTATGTTTTAGGAAGAAATTCTTCATTGTGAGAGAGGTGAAGCACTGGAACAAGTTGTCCAAAGAAGTCGTAGGTGTCCCATCCCTGGAAGCATTCACAGTCAGGCTGGAGGGGGCTTTGAGTATGCTGGTTTAGTAGAGATGCTGTCCCTGATGTCCCACAGCAAGAATATTAGACAAAGATGATCTTTAAGGTCCCTTCCAAACTTAGCCAGTCTACAATTCTGTGATTTTATATTAGAGTCCTTTTCTTTTCTTCTCCTTTTCCTGTCTGCAGTTAGAACAGCTTGATTAGTTTATAATGGTGTTCATTTATATTTGAAAGTGTCCAATTGCCAGGAAATCAGTGCAGGGAAAGCAGATTATGAAAGAGAGATTAACATTTTATTCTGAAAAATGCACTTAATTTAAAAATTAGCAAGAGGAGATCATTCAGAGCAATACCATCATCTGCACTGCTACCATATCTGAAGGACAGTGAAAAGATACCAGAAAGCTAACAGAAGCCCATGAGTTCAATTTAAATTTTTTTTTTTAAATTTTTTACTTGCATGGGGACTTGTTTTACATATAATATTTATCAACATAGTTATACATGGGTTCTGTATATATTCAACTTAAATACATGTCAACACATACATATATATTAGTGTAATGTGTGTATGTATGTGTGCAAAAATAGATACCTGCCAAGTCAATGTCTAAATAAAGATGAATGACTCACAAGAATTCTTGAGTGGAAGTTTTTAATGGTGAATGTGAGAGAGGCAGAACATAGCAGTGCCAGGTATGTATCAGTACAAGAGAGCTCATGTGGGGCAGAACCAGGATGATACCAACAGAGGAATTGACTAAAAGTCACTTCAGCATAGATAAAGGTCAAGAAAAGAAATCAACTGTTCTCAATCATAAAAGGATAATCAAAATTGAAACTTTTTTTTAATTGAAGTTGCTCACTCAGCTGCTATTAAAGCAGAACAAGTTCAGAAGAGCTGATCCAAGCTGGAAAGTACCTGAGAAGCTCAAAAAAGAAACAATTAACAAGAGAAACAATTAACAGTCTGCTCTGCTAATAGAAGTGGCCACTATCATAGCAGGGCAGTTGTCACTCTAGATGCTGTTTTGCCTTCATCTCAGTTCATGTCAAAGTCAGGATCTAGAGCAGAGATGTATAAAGAAGCAACCATTATTATTGCTCCTAATGCCACAAAGTTTTGAAGTGACCAGTGACTTTTGTTACTTCTAATTTTGGCATCCAAGGACTTGACTTCACAGGATGTGCTTAGCTTTGTCATTTTTGACATAGCATGTTGGTTTGGGTTTTTTTTTGTTACAGAGGGCAATGTACTGATCAGCTCCATTTAATGTGCCAGTTTTTGCCACAACCCAAATTTTGAATATACTAAAAAAAAAATCATGTATTTTTAAACACATTATCCTTTTAGTCTTATGTCCAGTCAACTAGCAAGAGAATTTGCAAATCCACAAGTAATTCTAAAACAAAAATAAACTGTATTTTTTTTAAATTAGCCTGATGAATTCATGCATATCTGAGAGAAACTGCCTGGACCAGACTAGATGGGTTTGTCTGCTGTCTTTTGCTATCATTTCTCAGTTGATACCAAGTAACTTAAAAGGAGCAGAGTGCTGTTTGGGGTGACAAGCGATACCAGGTCCAAGCCTGAAGTTAAAAAAAGCAGTGGATCAGAAGCAAAACTGCTCTCTCACAAGGTTTCATGAGTCTAACATCCATAAAAGAAGAAATATTGTTTCATCTTCTGCGCTGATGTTTCTAGATGGGGGCTGTTTGAAAGTGAAGACACAGAAAGATATTTATAGTCTACAGAGGCCCACTTTTCCCTTCCAAGGATGACTTGGAGCACTAAAAGGACACTGTATTGACTCAGCCTCTAGCCTGAATACTTCAGAATGTGTACTTCAGTCACAGAATGCAGAGCTTTACAGACAGGCCCACAGAAACTGACCTATTACAGAGCCATGGGCAGAAAAATAGGCAGAAATGGTCATGATAGCATGGTCTTTAACAAATATGTGGCACACAATGATTTCTTGTAAGGCTGTGAAAGTCCAAGTCAGCATGAAATCCTCTCTCCCTGCTCTGGGACAGCCTAGAGCAGCCAGCCAGGGTTCATGGCCTCAGCCAGGTTATTTGCTAGGACTCAGACACAATGATGGACCAACCCCCTCCTCTCACCTGCTTTACCTCCTCTCAAGGTGTAATAGGATGGGACTGAGTGATAACATCAAATTATTAAATCTGACAGGAGCAGCATTCAGGTGGAAATACCTCATCATAGTTCTTATCTCACCCAGAAAGGAATTAGACCTGTGAAAATGGACAGCTGCAGGGGAATTTCAGACAACACTGTAGCAAAGAGCAATGAAAGAGCTGCACAACCTACCATGCATCTTTATGTAGGTAGACAATAGAGAAGGTCAGACTTGCATCTATTATTTCTGTTTCCCTTTGGGAAACACCTTTTTCAATATCATGGGTTCAGGTAGGAACGTTATGTTTATATAATTGTAATATTTACATTCCCAGTAAAGCCATGGCTTGATTTGTAGTTTTTCAGTTTACAATGCTGAGGTAATGCACTCCAAGAAGTGTCCCAAGACAGCAAGAGCATCCTGGCTAAGACTACATACAGGAGGTTAGTCAGACCCCACTCAGGTTCTCTCCCATGATTTCTTACCCAAACCTATGAAACTACCAGTGCTGTACAGAAGGACAAGCAGATGCCCCACTGAGTTCAGCTGGAGGCCAGTGAAAAGGTTTGTAGTTACTTGCATGTCTGATGGACTCAGGGTAGCTCCCTAATAGCAGCAAAAGGTAATAATGGCTAGAGACTGAGCCTGGGCAAGTTCAATAGTAAGGATGAGGAAACATCATACATGGAGGACCCTAGATCCACTAAATCACCCAGGATTTAGAAGAAGGAGACAACACTTGGGTTTTAGTGCATGTTGCTACATGAGCAGCAGCTTCAACGGCTTTTAAATCCAACACCTGTTTTTAAGATTTTTCATGTCAATTTGAGTCAAGCAAGTCAATTTTGCAATTTTAAAAAGCCAAGAACTACCCATATACCAATTAGAAAACCAGGCTGAGTCTCTTACTGTATCAGGTTTGGTATTTATAAATAATTCTGTGTGGATGTATATAGGACAAAGCACAGTTCAGCCATCTGCCACACAGCTGGATGGCTTGTGTCACACGCTGGCTGACAGGTGTAGCTTTCATGAAAGAAAGAAGGAGCAAAAAGGAGAGATGGGGAGATGAGAAAGAACACCAGTGTGGGGGCATAAAATCTCTGCAGTCCTTCCAGCTTATGTTTGCTTTTCCATTTTCCTCAACAATGTGAGATTTCAGCACCTCCCAGGTGCTCACTCAGCAGCAGAGCTAGTGCATCTAATGTGTGTAAGACAGGTGTGGTGGGTTTTTTGGAGCTCTTTGGTGAGAAACAAGAGCCTGTACTGGAGAGATACACAGAGTGGAGGGGACAGAGACCTGACAGCAAACACCACAGTCTGCTGGCTCCCTCATTTTAGTTTCAATTAGTGCTTAAGTTCTGGACATGATTGTGTTGCAATATAAGTGTAGAAATCCTTCCATCAGTGTACATATGTTAATGGATCTTGTCTATCTGTATATTCTTTCCCAAGACAATAGCACTCTAGTTTGCTACTTGGGGATGTGTTGGAGGGTGAACAGAAAAGTTAATTATTTGGAATTGAGACAGAGAACTTTCTACAAGAAATTGTTGCTGAACACTGGTAATGGCATAGAAACAGAAAATCTGAGCAACTGCACTTCATTTCTAAGGCTTCCCCTCTTGTTTAGCTGGGAATTACGGAGAAGGAAAAAAAGCAAAGTGTCTACACCAGAAATCCCAATAACCATTATCTCAGAGTCCGTCTATGATAAATAGCCATGATAACCTTACAAATGCTTTAAAAAGCCTCACTATGGACGTGGGCTGACACAGGTAACATTTTGACTTGATAGAGGATAGTGCAAGCACACATGCTAGAATAATTGAGTTGATTTTCAGCAGTTCTCATTACCTGTATGCCTGGTAATGGAGTGAGTGTCACACAACTAAATGCAGCAGTGTGAGCCCTTGGTTTAAGTAGCGGAAGGTAAATCAATATAATACAAATCTTCCTAATCACTTTGCACTTTAGCTTTGAGCCACAGCATACTCTCCAGAGATGCACAGGAGCTAAAGCAAAAACAAAAACTTAAGTTAGGAAATTAAAAAATCTCAAGTTTTTTGGATCTGAAAAATCTAAAATGATGATTTCATGTCATATCTGAAAAACTATTTTAGACATGATTTGACATGTTTTCTCTTAACCACATGTTATATTTAAAATGTCTATGGAAAAAAAATCTAAAGCTTTAAATCACTAAAGTGTGCTCAGCAGAAATGTGGTGAATGGATTTATTTTGCAGATGTCAGTCATGTGTGCAATGAGTTTGATATATTCAGTTTCTTTTCACATCTGGCAGAAGTCCTGGTTCCTTCCTTAGTAGCAAAAATACATATATTTGTAGGGTTGGCAATCCTGTCTCATATTCCAAATTATCATCAAAGCTCATTGGCAAAGCGGCAGTGAATTGCATACAAGAAGTTTCTTGCAAAATATTACGAAGTGGAGGCAAGTGTTTCACTGTGAATCCCTCCTATTACTAAAAAAAGGTCATACAGAGAATATTGGCAAAAAAAAGGGAAAAAAAAAGAAAGGCAAGAGAGCTCCCAAATTCCAGAACAGGCAAAGAACTCCTGAAGTCAGAGAACAAAATCTAACACATGCTCTGGAAAGGATATATGATCAAATGAAATGCTAACTGAAAAAACACAGAAAATTTGGAAATGGAGTGATGACAACCACATGGATGGAAAAGAAATGAGGGGCAGCAGTAAGGACCAAAACTTGCCAGAATTAATCCAACTCAAATCCTGAAATAAGGGAAGAAATGTAAGTAAAGAGAGAGGAGGAGATAAATTTGAAGAAATGGGGAAAAAAAAAAAAAAAAGGAAAAATTACAAAACCAAGTGAAAACAAAAAAAGTAAATGGGACAAAAAGCATGGGGAAAGGGACCAGAGCCTGCCCAATTAATCCTCATTGGAATCACAAGATTTCATTCCCTTTCCTAAAAGGGACAACACATCAATCATTTTTCAAGACATCAATCCTCATTTGCACGATTTGAAAGAACTGGCAGAAATTCAGTGTACACCATAGTAGGATTAAATACAAAGTTGTCGGTGTAGTGACAGCCACTCAGAGTGTTGTGGTAAAACCTTAAAGGACTTCAAGCATCAGCACCTTCTTATCTAGAAGTCTTTCATACATTTCCTATGTAGCTTCCCATGGGCAGCTCCATCCACCTCTGGCTTTCTCTCTCTTCCTTCTGCAGTTCTGGCTCACTCCTTCTTGTCCCTGGCATGGCCACCTAACCCTGTCCATCCCTCAGACTAATGCCTTACCCCTTCTGTCCCTCTCACAACCTCCTGTCCCTCCCTCCTCACAGCCAGCAGACCCCAACTGAACCCTCCCCCACCTAACTCACTCTTTTATCACATCCAGGGCTGGGAACAAGGCTGTTCCCACTCTTTGGTAATTAACACAGCTGCAATGTATCAGAGGCAAGACTGCCTTCAGCACTACCTCTATCTGTGTTCCCACACAAAACCAAGTAACGATTTTGTCAATTCACCTTGCATGCCCAAAATTTTCAGGCAGACACCAGTGATTTTTTAAGTCAGCCATTTACACAGCTTCCTTCAGCATTAATTACCTGTGTATGAACTGCTGTCTTTGGTTGTGCAGTTGAGACAGGAGAGCTGAAATTTAGGAGGAGCCATTGCATATTGCACTACGAATCAGAAGGTGGCTTTAATGTCACTTGAGAAAAGTCATGCTGTAGTTTGAACTTTAATTTGATATCATTATCTGTACACCATAACTAATGCTGAAATACTAAGATCTGCTTCTCATGGCCTCAAGCTTTACTCCCTAATGATCACTTTAGACTCTGCACCATTCCTCAGATGTGCATGGGAAATGTAAATGTTACAAAGGAAGATTTAATCCTTCAGTTGTGTGATGGAAAATGTCTAAGAAGTAATAATGAAAAAACCCCACAGCTTTCTTACAAACCACTTAAATCACATTCTTTCTCCAACATCAGGAAAATGTTAAGAGATAGATGAGACAACAAGAGAGGTACACTGTAGGGGATGACAGCACAGCACTCAAAACCAGATACTGAACTTCCTTGTGTCACACTGTTCTGAAGTGTAAATGTGAATAGCAGAAATCCAACACCACTACTATCAAGATTATAACATTAAGTGTCAAACAGGAGAAAGATGTAACTGTCTTGGTTTCATTTCCCTGAGGGCAAGGGATTCCCTTCAAGGTGAAGAAAAGCCACACTGGGAGACTGACCCAGTACTCTCTTCTCATATAAAATGGTCTCTCATTCTCAGACTATTAGACCAGATAGTCCTTCTGACGAGCCACCACATATATAAGACCATTCTAGATGAGTTGAAAGGTGAAAGAAAAACCAGGACTTACATTTCAAAGGAAAATGGTGGAGGGAGAGCCAAAAAACCAATAGTAAATGCTGGTGCTTCTTTCAGTGTCAAGGCAGGAGATGTTGTCGCTTTACAGATTTTCCCTTCTCATTTCATGGCAAATAAGTATCCTGCTGCAGAGGACTTCTGTCAAGACTTTCCAGTTCAAATTCCCCCCTCCTCCACCACTCCAAAGTGCACAAAAGCACAGCAACCTGCAGCACCACAGTTTTGTTATGTGACCTGGTTGGTGCTGGCCAGCCTTCCTCCTGCCCATGGCAAAACCTGACCTTTGCTAAAACTGCTCTTCCCTGAGTGAGCCAGACTTGCCTTAGCTCTCACTAGCTGGTTGTTTACAGGAGCTGGCTGTCCACAGCTGCACTGAAACCAAGAAGAGAGTTGCTCCTCAGCCCCTGTAAGCATCTGGCAGTAGCAATAACAATAACATCATTATTTAAGCAGTTGATGCACAATCTCTTGCTGTGTTTCACTGCTGAGATTACATAGCACAAATCGCTTAATTATAGCAGTTTATTAAAGCTATCTCAAGCTAATTTAAATTAATTCTGCTTGGTCATTCCTCATCTAAAAGCTATTGTTCATCACTGCTCAGGTAGTTCAAACTCTAAGAAGCAGTCAGATATGATGACTTATAATTTTTGAAAGCTCAATTATTGGTTACTGATTTGCCTTTTGGTGTAAATAATTATGCATGTAACTGAGAGCATGAAAAATCTGGAAACCACGATAAGTCCCAAATGCCATTTTGCAGCAAAGGGTTGGCTTCCCAACACGAGCATTTAACTGCACTGCTCAGCACAGCTGACATGTATTAATTCTTATTGCTGGTCCCCTGGAAAACACAGAGAATTAGGGAATAAGTACAGGCACAAAAATATCAAGCTGAAGTACTGCTTTAGCTTCTTGTGTGTTGTCTGTGGGATGGTGTTTCTCTGACTGTCCCAATGTAATGGATGCTGTGAAAGAGGAAATGGTTTGAGCAGCAGAAGTACTTATCCTGAGGAGCTCTGTTGTGGGATTTCTTAAAAGTGACTGACTGGAAAAGCTGCCAGCAACCAGAGAGGCAGAGAGAAAAAATTAAATTGCAAGAAAATGTGGAGCCTGAGCTACTGGCAAATGTATCACACAGAGACAACCCACAAACAGATGAAATGTGTCAAATAAGTGAGGCTCATGGTGGTCAAATCTATAACAAGATTTGTTCACAGACCAGATAACAAAAGGAAAAACCCTGAATGCTAATAATTGATCTCAGACTCACAACAAAACAGTAAAAAAATCAGACTTTTTTTGTCATGTCAAGTGATAGAAAATGCAAAAGGGGGTGTCTAATGAACATGACACTCAAATGGCCTTTCCTGACCTTCTTCAGGAGAAGGTGGCATATCTCAGAAGCTGCCTGCCTCACTGGGACAGACACTTTGTGGCTTCTGTTCCATTTCTGTGTGAATGGAATCAAGACCAGTGGGTTTTTTAACCTCTTGAGATGTCTCTGTCATTTGTTCATTTAGTATAGGAGAAAAAAATTAATTCATTCAATTTTACTTTAAATGTAGAGGCCAGCCTGGCAAGTGCACTCTGAGCTGTCATTATTTGACTGAAATTTGAGAAGCAGTGAACTTAGAGGATTTATTGAACAGGGTACAGGAATTCTTTGCTTGTTAAACAACTCCAAAATGCTTATTCTTGACAAGAGGAGCTACTTTTCTGACTCCCCAGACAAACCCAGGGATCACCATGGAGTTGTAAGGCACATCCAGAATTGGAGGACTGCAGAATTAAGTTAAATCCATCTCTATTCTGTAGATATGAATTTATTTATCTTGGACTTTGCTATTAAAAAGAGCTCTTAGAAAACCAAGATGGAAATACTGATCCTGCTTTGCTATTCAGAAAGCTGTTTGATAGTAAAACAAAAATAAATTACTAATCTGTGTTAATCTAAGATATGATTTAAAACAACATGAAGAAAAACAGCGAAGAAAAGTTCTCACAAACATTTTAAGACAGATTTTGCTTTTAATCACAAGTTCCTCTCATTACAAAATGCAAGAATTACTAATTATGGTAGACCAAAATAAAAATATAGTAGTCTGAGAAAGATACAGATTCTGCTATCAGTGAAAATCTGGTCAAACTCTTTTAAGTTCATTGTAATAAAGATGGGAAATTTTGCTGACATACCTTGCAATGCAGCACTTCACTGTGCACTCACCCTTCCTCTGTTGTGCTTTGGCATAAGAGAGCAGCTGCTTTATATTCCTCTGACTTGACATCTGCCTCTTGAAAGTGTCTCCTCTACAGAGAAACTGTGTCCACATCTGAATGGGCTCCTGGTGCTGTGCTCCACTCACCCAGCACATTGCTGTCCCCCTCTACTGCCTTTACAGTAATGTTGTGTACTCAGTGTGTGCTTGCTTCTTTGCAAAATTGTTAGGAGTTGTTTGGAACTAAAGCAGTGGAGTGCAGAGTGTGGGAAGATGTGTCTCTGTCCATGGCACAGGTTTTGGAACTTGGTAATTCTCTGATAAACACATGGATCTCCCTAGTGGGATGGACGCTGTGATGAGACTGTGAGAGGACTGAAAGGACCATAAAGTCGTCTTCAAACAGGTCACAATATGCTGCAAATCCTTTCAGTACAGTGATATTCAGAGCTGGAATGACATGGTTAGCCAGGCACAAGCCACAATTTTTTTTTTTAATAATTCCATGAGGGATCGAGACCAATCAATCTAATCCAGTTTTGTGTAGTCAGTGGAAAACTTTTTCTTTGCACAGTTGTAATGTTAATATTAAGGATTTGATAGCCAGATTGTCAGCCTTATTTTGACACATCTCTTGTTACCTTCATAAACTCAGCTGGAGACTGAGAGAGAGAGCTAAAGTGGTACCTTTAGTCCCTAAAGGTGCTGGGAAATGTTTGTCATGGCATTAACTGAGCAGGAAATTTTCAATCTGCATTTGTAATAGATTGTACAGCAGTCTTTCCAAGTGGTGAAAGTTGGAAACTGTTCATTCATACTGCACATAATTTTCTTCTGAATATCTGTCAGCAGGCCAAAAAAAAAAAAAAAAAAAAAAAAAGTACTCACAAAAAATATCTAGTGGCCAAAGTTATCCTCTTTGCTATGCATGTGTAGGTCATGTGCTGACATGTAAGGGATAAAAATACTCCAGTTATCCAGGTTCTCTGAAAGTCAAAGACAGATTCAGATACAAAAATGACAAGCTAGCAATGTTTAAGCTTAGCCAGAATGATTCAAGTTATAGTTCTGACATAAAATATTCACTGAAGAAAACAAGTTCAAAAAAATTTGAGAAACTTTGAAATGCAGAAGGATTTAAATTTGGGGCATAAAATTATTTTTGCCTGGACTACATTTAAAGGGCAATCTACATGAAGGAAATATTCAAGGTACCTTTCCATTAATTTCTCTCCAATTACTTACCGTAATTAAATTCTGACTGGCTGTTAGCACACTACCAGCTCAGTTAATAAGTCATCTTCCCCAAAGTTCTGAATCTGGCTTTTATTTAACAGTAAATGGTGAGGGGGCATTGGGTTAAAAATCAAATCTCAGCATTCCAGTTCTCTTTTTTTTTTTTTTTTACCCCAAGCACTTGCATTTGGCTTCTCCATTTCTCCATTTTGTTTGTATATCCGGGCAAAAACCTGAGCCCATCTTGATTTTGTGGATCTATTCACTTAACATTCCAGCTTTAGCACATCACCTGAGGAAAACTTCGGCTGTGAGTTAAGCCCTAAGGGTACTTGAGATAAGACAAAGGTGACACTACCATGCGATCATCTCAGGTCTAGGGAGAGGTAAAAGAGGCTGAGGGAAAAGAATGTATCCAGGAGAGAGCCAAAGGCAGCAGCTGTGCTGACATTCCTGCCTGGCTCAGTTCTCCTGTGGGAGACCATAGCCCTCAGAGCCCTCTGCTTAGGGCAGCTTGGCACACACTGCCTGGAGTCCCCTCTGCTCAGGGACAGGGAACAGCCACCCTGCCTCACACAAAGTGGCTCAGCTGTGAACCCCTCCCCACCCTGGGAAGGCCACACTCACATGGAAATCCATCAAAGACCCCCAAAGTGCTCCCAGACTCATTGCTGAGGCCTTGCCCCGAGCACTGCACATGATCCAAGTGATGCAGCAGATCCAGAGTCTAAGAGACTGTCAAACTTGCACCCTGGTCTCTCCCCCAGGGAAGGTATCTGGGCATTCCCACCTGGCCTGAATTCTATATATTGTGGAACTCTATATTTTGTGGAACCCTCACCACCAAGACCAGAAAAAGAGGATCGATGGGATACCATTGGGAGCCCCTGAGTGGTGATATTTTCTACTTAATTTGTCTCTGTCACTCTCTTTCTCTCTCTCCCCTTTCTCTCTCTCTCCTTACCCCACCCTGCTCTCCCCCCTCCCCCTTTACTGTTAAATAAAATTTATACTACTGACTTTGGCGCATGGTCTTGTTTGCACCTTAATTCAGGCAAAGGCATCTCTCTAAAATTTTTAAAACTCTGATCTTAACATGGCCTCTTCCCCAAGTCCTCCTGGGTAAGGAGAGTAGCCGCTCTGTACAGCCTGATTTTCCACCCAGACAATCAGCTTCTGAAAAATCTCTAACATCTTGGATTTCTTTGCAGCATGACTCATTAGTTGCTGAAACCCAGACTGGGAAATTTGTTGCTGGATATGCAGGGTTGCCTGAAAATTTGATAGAGATTGGTCAAATTAAAGGTTTATTTTCCTCTATTCTTTCTGTGAAACCTAAATTATTTTAAAAAGGAATCTTTTAAAAATGTTTTATGGGAATTTTATTCCCCTTCAGTTTATTTATTTGAGGAATTTCTGGTCCTGATGGAAAAACATATTGACAAGCTTTGAGTCCATTGCATTATTTGTTGCAGCTTGGTTCAACAGAAGTATCAGCTTTCCTTAGAAGCTGTGCTGCTACAAACAGCAGCACTGCTTTGTCTTTATTATCCACCTGTCAGGCCAGTGCACTGGTTTCTATCAGAGTGAAAATCAGTAAGACAAATCTAGTAATATCCCATGGTGAAATTATCTCACAGGATTCCAGAGTCAGAATGGGCTAGGGAGAACTTGACTGTCTTGAAATGACCACTCTCTCTCCCACCTCTGGTTTCTCCTTTGACAGCAATATTAAAAAATTTGTACAGAATGCAGGATTATCCATTTAGCTCTGTCCTTCCAGATCCCTGAGAAAATGAAGTTTGCAATCCTTTAAACACTAACTTTATATAGCTCAGTGGCAGCTGTGAGAAAGAAATTAGAAAACTTCTCGAAGGAGGCAGATCTAATGGGCCATGTGGTCTTTCTCAATTCTCAATTTCTAAATTCTTGGTAAAATGGCATCTTAACTATAAATCTTTAGAGGCTTTAGTTTGATTTTTTCCTAGATGTATCCATGTGCTTGACAAGGCGCATCACCATATTTTCCCTTTTTTCTGATACGTTGATACCACATTTAACATATATGAAGAAAACATGTACAATCAGTAACCTCTAGAGCCCCTAGATACTCAAATACTGCTGATACTTTTTGGACAATTGAAGAAAAACCACTTGAGTAGATGCCTTTCACACTGGGCTTCTGCAAACATTTAGAAATGGAATCCATACATTAGAAAAATAAAATAAATGGCTACATCAGTGCTTCTGCAGAGCTGCAAAAGTAGCAGCAAATCCAAGACCCCAGGTACCAGGGGCTGCACATTCCTATTGACACAATCTCTGTTAGTCCATTAAATATTGAGAATAAAATAATTGGACATTTTTAAACATATGCACATAAACCAAGATAATTTGCATGGAGAATTAGAACACTTCAAGCACAGGCAGACCATATTAATTCAGATAAAACTGATACACATATAGTGGTATCCAGTGTTGTAAAGAAACAGGGATTAACCTGAAAAAAGGAATTTTCAGGAGACATGGAAATTCTGAGGTATGAGGGTTACATGGTTACTTGTGTGACAGCTCCATGGTTAACAGAAAGAGACTATCCCAAAAGACCAAGTTAGCCTCCTGCTGCAGCCAGCTGCTGGGGAGGCTGCCAGGGCCAGTTAATGCAGCTCACTGGGCTAGGTACCCACATCTCAGCAGCTCCAGAAATGCCAGCAAGGTGCACAGGGGAAAGAGAAGTTAGCAAAACTGACCTGGCTGGAAAGACAGAAGTCTGTAGCTCTGTCACAGTGACTCAAAAGTTGGGGATAACTTGGATGTTACATATGGGCACTGTCAGATCAAGTGGCACATTATTAGTACCACCAGCCTCTATGTTGTCACTTACTGGGATTTTGGTGTTGGCAGAGCCTTGTCTCAGCAAGAGGGAGGAAACAAGATTTTTCTGAGTCCCTTTTCCCATCTGTAAGACCAGGATGAAATATTTCCTTATAGAAATTTCATAACAGAATAAATGTTTGTGAAATGCTTGAAAGATTTCAGAAGAAAAGCACCACTGGAAGGTAAAATCTTCTTACTGTTTCTTTGGCTTCAATACTGCAGTGAAAGCCTGGAAGCAGTATTGATGTTTGTAAAATTATCTGTGCAAGTCCTCAGCACTGCCACCTGGGAGGTTCCAGAAAGTGCTAAGACCAGTTCATGGATCTGCAGTGATTCTCCAAAACTCATTTAGCATCAAGCTTTTCACTGTGTCTCCCTGGAGAAAATCCTTAATTAGAAATTCCATTCAGATATGCTTTTTAATCATACCTATTATTCCATGGATTTTTCCCCTACTATCCTATGCCTTCCATTTTTCACTCATTGCATTTTAAGCAGTAAGAAAAGTTCCAGTGTGTTTCCTCATCTGGAGAAATTTAAATATCAATTAAAAGAAATAATTGATGTCAGTCAGGATTAATTTGCCCTGCTAATTTTAAAATCATTGCTTTTGCATGGCAGGCTAAAGCTTATAACCAACTCATTTAAAAATACTTGTGCTGGGGACTGCTTTTCTGAATTTCACATAACTGCATGCAACTGAAAACCAAAATGTAGGGGTCTGGGTTTGCACTCAGATAAGTAAGTACAAAACGTCAGCTGCATGAACCTTTCCATTGACTTCATGGAGACCAGATCTGCTTGACTTGTAATTCACTGCTGGAGCATTAAGGGACAAGTGCATAATTTAATTGACAGTTTTCTTCCAGTGACATAAAATCCACGTATTTTCCAAAGCAAATCGCTTCATCATTAAAAAGGAAATGATGGATTTCTTTATTCATGTCACTTTTAACTTTGAAAATGCTTTTTACTCTCCTTACAAGGAAAGGCTAAGAGAATTGGGATTGTTCACCTTGGAAAAGAGTAAGCCTCAGGGTAACCTAATTGCAGCCTTTCAGCACTTAAAGTGAGCCTGCAAGAAAGATGGAGGGAGACCTTTTACAAAGACATATAGTGATAGGACAAGGGGAAGTGTGTTCAATCTGAAGGGAGTAGTTTTAGATTAAACAGGAAAAACATCTTTACTGCAAGCATGGTGATGTACTGTAACAAGTTGCACAGAGAAATTATAAATGTAAGTGTTCAAGGTCAGGTTGGATGAGGCTTTGAGCAACCTGGTCTGGTTGCAGATTCCCTGCCCATTGAAACCAGACCTTGAAGGTCCCTCCTAACCCAAGCCATTCTGTTATTCTATGATTCTGTGATAAAATACTTAAATTGGCCAAAGTTAAGAATATAGATACTCAAATACCTTGGAAGCCTAAAAACACATTCTTAAAACAACAAGCAACAAATGTTGCTTTCACCAAAGAGCAAACCCTGCTCATGCAGCTTGAAACATGGCTCTGAAGGTCTGTACGCCTGGGGCTCATGTTAGGGCTGAGATAAGCACTGAGCTGTGTTTTCAATTTTGTACTTGAACTTCTGCTGCCCCTGGAGTAATAACTTCAGTGAAGCCTCAGATGTGACTTTCAATATGTTATATTGAAACATATTGTTTTTAAACCTGCAAAGTTGTTGAAGGGGATCTAAATTTGAGGAGCTTGTACACTTATAAAATCAACTCAAGATATTACAAAAGCAGCACTTTTACCTCAGACTTGTGATGGGAAGAAAGCAACTTATTAGGTGTTCAGAATACTGCCTAAGTTGCATTTTAAAAAGAGGATTTTTCTGAACAACTATCTACTCAGCTGCCCATCATACTGACAGCAGCAAACATGAGGAGCCTGGTTTGTGTAAATTCCTTGCATGTATGAAAACAAAAAGAAAGAATGGCAGTGATTGTGCAGCAAGTTTTCTGTTAGCACTTGAGTTCCCGAGTGTGAAGGTAACAAGATTACAATATTATACACATGCATCTTTAGTCAGCTACTGAAATTTTGTCTGTGAAGTCCAAAAATAATTTCAGGAAAACATAAACTGCACTGAAGGATATGAATTTGTTTGGAGAGTTTTATTCCATTGTATGGAAAGTGCTGTCTGTTGGTTCAGTCAGTTTACTTGAGAAACTCCGGCTATTCTGCAGAGTGAAAATTTACCTGATTACTGATGCATACAGTAACTCCCACATACTTACCTCCAGCTGCCATCCCCTCTTAAGGAGCAGGGGGACTGTAGACTCTCCTGCACCTGAGGCACACCTTGGAGCAGGAAAAATATTTTCCTGCATGGCTTCTTACCAGCTGTGGAAGTACCATTCTTGCAGGCAAATTCTTATGTAGCTCCTGCATCTTACAATTCTCCTTTGTGTTAAAGCTGCCTTGAACCAACTGCATGGTTCTGTCACACCTACTGCCACAGCTGGGGACACTGTGTTCCCTCCCCACTCTCCTTCACTTCTGGTTCATCTTATTTGAGTTCTTTCAAAAGCTCTTTTTAAAAGCCTGCTTAACTCTCTGCACTTCGAGTCTCTTAATCCAGCAACGTCTGCTAAGAATGTGGTATCCTGCCTGATCATTTATGAATCAGTTGCTATACTGGGAAATACCTTTTATGACATTTTCTTCAATAACTTTATTAAGTTATTTAATTTCTAAATACTTTCAAAACCTCCTGAGTTATATGCAGTCATTTCCCTCATCTCATAGCAAAATCAGTCATGGATAACTCAAACCACAACTCACATCCACATCTGGTTTCTTTTCTCAATGAATTTTTCTCAATTTATAAATCACATAATCCCAGAAGTGATGCTGAAAATGAAATGTGAAGTCAACTGGAAACTTTGGTTAAGTTTGTTAAGTTTTGTAAAGTTTATATATAATCCTTGTTATTTGTGCTTTGTAAAGTTTATATATAATCCTTGTTCTTTGTGCTTGGCTTCATAGAGGTCCATGTCTTTATATAGTTGCCCATTTTTGTTTAAAACATTAATTAATGAATTTTAATAATAAAATTTTCTCTCAAGATCACAGTTTGGTTCAAAGATAATTAGTTCTGCTTCTAAGCTGTTTTTTTTTATAAAAATATTTATAAAAATATATATAAATCTTTAGAGTTCTCATACTTTTAGCTATTCTATAGTAGCAGAAAGCCTCATCAACACACCTACTAATCTTATGAAATAGTTCTAAAATGCTCGTCCTATGGAATTGATAGACAAGAGTAGCAGACTTACCAAGGACATGTTCATTGGTAATTGGAAATATGGGACTACCCTTGAAATGAACCAATCTCTATATCCCCTCACTCTACCCCTAAGGCCTTAGTGTTTGAATACTTTTGGCAAGAATTACTTGAAAATGTTACCCTATATTGGCATAAGGGTATTCAATAACTACAAACACCTCTTTTACTACAGCCTCCCCAGAGAGTGCATTTTCTAACACCCTCTCATTTTAAGAGCTCTCCCCAAACATGAGGTAAAAACTGTTTCAAAAATTACTAACTGCTTGTGAAGCTGTCAGCAAGACAAGGTGAGCACTGGGTTTAGTTTTCACTGTTAACTGTGGTCTCACTGGAACAGGTAAAGATCTTTGACAGCAGGCTTCCAGTTCTCTTATCCTGCTTTAAAGTATTTCCAGGGATGCATCATGCCAGTTGTTTGCTAAATGCATTTTTCTTCCCCAAATATGTGACTAGTGAGAAAATGAAAAGGAAATGCCTTGCTCCCCAGCCAGTGTTCTGTTGGCTGTCACTGGCAGGAACAGCACTGACTAAGGCTAAGGCATACCAAGTTGAAAGCAAAAGTTGTTTTTACAAGACTATTGAGCTAGTGCTGGAAATGCTCTTCACCATTAGGCAGTTGTCCTTCAATGATATTGCCAAGACAGATGTTGTTGGATGTATTCAATATTTGACAATCATGGCTGAACTACCAGCACTGTAACTCTGTCAGCATTTACAGATCTAGCTCTATTTCGAGTCAGAGGTGACATTCTTACACTTGAAAAACTCTGATTATTCACCAAGATGAAGCAAAGCAACTTGTATAGTGAGTGGCCAAGTTTCTTCCCTGTAATTCTCTTCAGATACAGAAGATTCAGTGGTATAAAATCTCCTTGGCAGGGAGCAAGTGTCCTCTTTTTACTGTATACACCATGTCATTGACATTTCACACATTCCTGCATGAAGGAACACCCTTGCTTTTCATGGCTGCATGCCAAAGCAGCAATCATAGATCCTTCCTATGCTTAAAATCTTCCCAGTTGAAATTACAAAGGCCTTCCAACAGGCATGACTGGAAGACAGTTTTTGGTATGAGGCAGTGTTCTCTTCTGTGATTGCAGTACCAGTTGCTTTGGTCTAATTTACGTGCTGTGGTGAAACACCACCTTGCTGTTACCATGTCAGGCACACAAATTAAGCCCTTAGCCTTATTTCTGTCTGCTACATCTAGATGTGTCATTACAAGAAGTTGTTGGATGTAGAATTCAAGCAGTGCATGTAGCCATGGGAGGAGCCCCCTGTGCTGATGAGAAAAGGCTTGAATTCTGCTTTCCCTGTGTCCTGGCATATCAGCACCACTTGGTGGTGTCTAGAGGGAGCACATGCCTGTGCCATCTGGCTGGATTTCCTACACTTCTGAGTAACAACCCTGCATAACCTTGGCTCCGAGCAGAGTGTCCTATAAAAATCTGTACAGGAAGAGTTACACTGCTGCTTAAACATCAGGCAGTCTGCACATGAGAATACAAGCCCAGAAGTGCATTTCTCTATCCTCTGCAAAGACAGAGGGATGCTGGCAACAAGTAAGGAAATGATAGCAGATAATGAAGCTGGGGTATATGGAGAAGTCCTGTGCAAGTGGAAAGCCCTTTTAACTTTCTCACAATTGTGACTGTACCAAACTGGCACCTCTGAAGAGCAGTAAAAATCTCCTGCCTCTGCATAGCTGAGTGCTAGTGAGTGTTCCTGTGTGCCCAAAGTGCTGTCTTAATGCCAGCAGGCTGGGATATAAAGGAAAAATACATACACAGAAGGGAGATCAGAGTGGCTGATGCTGAGTCACAGCAAAGCTCAACACCAAAACGATTAACTCAGGAAGAAATTCTTGGAGCTTTTACTAAATTCAAGGTTTTGCTCCTGCGTGAAGCCAGCTAAGAAAAGGCAATTTAATGTCTCGCAGGAAAAGCATGCACAGAGTCAAACCTGGGACAGAAGAAAACAAGGCACCAGTCTGGAGCCAAATCAGCATGTTCAGTAAAGTTTTCCAATACGTGAAGGAGAGGGAAAACAGTTTGATAACCATCGGCTGCTGCAGCTGGCAGGTGCATTAAAACTCACTTTCATTCTACAAAGGGAAACAGAGCCACTGTTTGGTGACTGGCATACTGGATTATTTTTGCCTCCAGCTTTGCACACAAAATCAATTGAAGTGTGGAAAAGAACCTGAGTACGTGAAAGCGAGCCAATACTGTCAGCATAGAATAAATGATGCAGTGGTGGCAATAACAGAACTTTTTCTGGAGAGAAGGTATTTATGAAAAAAATGTAATTTCCTATTTCAGTAAAGGCGAGTTAGTCTGCAGGAAGATTGTGTGAACTTCCCAGCTCTCAATTACACATTCACACATTTGTAAAGTTCCAGAAACACTTTATTTAAAAATGGAGTTGTAAATGCATATAACAAAATAACATACATAATAAATGTAACAAAAATAAATAAGGAGAACATGTCCATACAAAATAATAACATAGTAATGCAAAATGCTTATTTCACAACATAAAGGTAAAAACGCCTGAAATAACACAAACAGAATCTCGTATGAAGAGCCTGCACCTTTAATCCTTCCTAGCCATCTTCTACTTTCCACTTGAAACTGCAGAAAAATTATGTTTCCAAGCATTAAACAAAAGAAGGAACTATGGTGATGGTTTGGTACACTCGGTTTTCAACACCTAGCTCTAGTTTCCATTTATTTTTGCCCTTCTGACCTTCAGAAAGTTTTCCTGTAGCCTCTGTAAACTAGTGTCATTCAGGCTCCCACAGTTAGCTGGAGTAGAGCGTATTGAGTCATACATGAAGACTGTTTGCTTTTAATTTTTTTAAAGAAAATATGAAATCCATTATACAACAGATTAGTGGTTTTGTTTTTACATCTCTACAAAAAAAGTTTTTGCATCTTTATTAACTGGTCCAACTTTTACTGATTTCTGAAAGCCTGTACAATTTAAAAGCGTACAGAAAGTAGGTTTTTAAAAACAAATCTCATATAGGATTATTGCTGAAATATTAAAGACCGTTTCATAAAAGCTGCAAAACTGTATCTTTAACCTTAATATATAGAGACTGATGCAAACATAAGAAAATTCCAGTCTATTAGTTACATTTAACAGAAAAAACATTCCTCCAAATTACAGTGTTCTGGAAATACAAAGTAATTTACTTTATTTTTTTTAATTATTTCCAAATGTTAAGTTACTGGGACAACTGATAAGGAAAATAGGCTTATATAGGAAACTTTAAATAGACTTGCTTTTCAGTGTATAAGCAAAATGTCCATGTTAGCAGTCGTCGTCCAGAATCCTTTTAAATATGTAAGACAGGGAAAGTTTTACTAGCAAGACTACAGGAAAATATACAGAAGCAAATAAAATCATTTGCTTGGGAGTGCATCTATCGATCAAGCAAATCATGACAACTCAACTTCCAAGTTCCCTAAAGGAAATTTTACATCTCATGATCCTTCCAAATAAACAGTAATCTCTTCTGTAAGCTTACATTGCATTTGGATTGGTGAGAGCCCATTTGCCTCAATATGCTTTAGTATGTCCCACACTGCTATACGTTCAAATTTGTTTCCTAGTTAGTTTCAACAAAGATTTGGACAGAAATGAGATATGAAATACTTCTACTTTCATTAACATCAAAAAGACTTTTGAAGAAGATCAAAAAGTGCCAAATAGACTTTTCAGAAGGTGGATTAAAACACTGTAATGATAATACAAGGACAGTATTATCAGTTTTCTATGTACACCAAAACACTGCTTGCTGTTCAACGATATCGATATGTTCACCTACCACTCCCAGCAAATCTTAGTGCAAACATAGTATGTGAACTTATTTGTAAACCCCAAGACAATTTACGCAGCAACAAGGTTACATAAACCACAGAACTGTTTGAGATTTTCCAGTATATGAGAATGAATGCTTTCTGAAATCTGTCTTACTTTTGCAGTAATGTGTCGTTGTAGTCAAAGATAACGTTTCCTATATAAATCATCTAATTCAGAATCAAACGTAACTGTTCAACAGTTCTGTACAAGCTTTAGAGGAGGAAGTCTGTTTATCAGAGCAGCTTGGCAAAGAGATTTGGGGTTTTCAGTAAATGTTAGACTGCTTGCATGGCTTTTAAAAAGAAATAAATCTATTAAGGGAAAACTGCCGATATAATAATTCTTTTGCAAAGCACACAACCACAAAGGGCAACCCTGCCACAATCTGCTTTCCTACACTGGTATCTATGCATATCTTTATGATTTGAAAAGGATTTGTGTGACAATCAAAGCATCACATTTAAAGAAAACTGGTTTAATAAAACAACTGCTGTTCGACCAAGCCTTTTTTTTTTTTTTTTAATTATAAAAACAAACATTATAAGTTTTCCTCGATTTCTAAACATTCCACATGAAAGGTATCAAACACCGAGATGTCACTCACGCAGGGTGGCATCTTCTTCTTCCCCATCTGGGTTAAACCTATTGAAATGTATGCTGAAGTCTGCCTCGGCCTCAGCATTTTGCAGTGCAGCAGCCGCGGGGCCGGCGGTGGGGCGAGCAGCCCGAGCCTCGGGCTGGCAGTTCGGCTGCGCCGGCACCCGGGGGCCTTGGGAAACAGGGCTGGACTTCGCCTTCGGCTGAGCCGGTAACATGGGGCTGGCAAATCCCAAGTTGCTCAGAGCATCCAGGGTACCATCAGGGTCAATCATGGCATTAATTGCTAAGCAATCAAGAAGAGATGATGAGGACAGAGAAGAAGGAGCCATAAAAAATACAGTTTTCTGTTCTGTTATAAAAATATGGAAATCCTTATCTCATCCTTTTCTTTTTATGATGATTGATATGAATTTTTATGTGTGCTGCCCACGACAAAGAAAAGGTGTATCCAACATAGATGTAAACTGATACATACATTCAAAAGCAGTTACATATATTAAAACTTTAGATGAAATGAAACTGAACAAACTAAACACGAACTGATGTAGGGACAGGAAACAGAGATAATAAACCATCCACGATTAGGGTTATAGGAACTGAAGGATGATTTTAATTTAAGTGGCTTTGCCCCATGACGTTACCATTACATTATGCTTTGTCCTACCCCACCCTCAGAAAATAGCCATAGTTGCTGATTCCATAATTGAATGAAATTTGTATAAAAGACGAGTCATTTATCCACACAGTGAGGGCAAACTGAAGTACCTAGTACCATTTCATTTTATTATACTATTAACATATTTGTCACATATAAAAAACTTCTCTTTTTTATTTCCAAAAATATACTAACATTTATTACTAATTTGTCTCTGAAGGTGGTTAATGAGTCCTCGTGAAAATTCTTTTGAAAAAAATGCTTTGCTCTCAGATTAAATCTGAATACTAAAAATAAAAAATATAGGAAATTTACAACTAACATAATGATGATAAGCATGGACCACTAATCCCATAAGAAAGGATATTATCGCTCTTCTGCTTTTAAAAATGCAGCCATGTTTGTTTATCAAATGTATCAGCAGTTATATGATAATAATGTACCTAACTGATACTGTGAATATATTTGAATAAATCACAGCAACTTTGTTACATGTTATATATACACACATATAGATGTCCATTTAAAAAATTGAAGCAAGCAACCACAGAAAAGTGAAAAACGACTTGTACCTTGCAGCTGCTTCTCAACTCGTTTCAGTTCCTGCAAGATTGATGATATTTCCTAGAAAAGAAACAACCACGTTTCATTATTATAGAACTGGAAGAGGTCAGAAGAGATCCTTAAGCTTTAAGTCCAGCTGCCCACCCAGCACTGCCACTGTAACTCTTATACCACTAAACCATCACCCAGTGCCAGATCCAGATGCCTCCTAAACACCTCCAGGGATGGTGACTCCACCACACCCCTGGGCAATCTGTTCCCATACCTGACCATTCTGACAGAGAAAACTATTTTTCTAATACCTCATCTGAATCTTTTCTTATCTCAATTTAAGGCTATGATGGAAAAATAAAGGAAATTTCCAGTCTGGAAAAAGAGATTTAAATTACCTCTCAGGAGTGAACAATTCCCCTCCCAAACCTGTTCAATTGCCTAATGTGATCTGAGTTGTCCCTGCTGGCATCAGGAACATCCCTGCTGTAGGTGGCCCAGCCCTGGGTGGCAGTGCTGGAGGCTGGAGAGCCGTGCCCCACTCAGAAACCCCGAGCCCTGTGCACCAGCTGCCTGCTGCCATCCCCGCGGCCTCATTCCAACCGTGCTGCAGCACAGACTTACAGACACCACAGCTCTGAGAGGTGGGGCAAAGTCACAGCAGAACTGGAAAGGGAGGTGACAGGGTGCACTCAGTATTCAATGGAACAGTCATTTATAATGAAATAATAAATGCAGAGATGTGAGTCAGTGAGATGACTGCATCAAGGCTCTGTCTGCACCCACTGGCCCTGCACAGCCCCCCAGTGCTGGGGCCTCAGCACTCCTCTGCCTTACACATTTTTCTCCACTGTGCTGCACTGCTTGCTAACACAGACACAGCTACAGCAATGCAATCATTAAATGTACACAGCAACCACTAAATGTACCACATCCTAAGCTGCAGGATCACAGAATATCCTGAGCTGGAAGGGATCCACAAGGATCACTGAGACCTGGCCCTGCACAGGGCACACCAAGAATATGCCTAAAAGCATTTTCCAAAGGGTTCTTGAACTCTGGCAGGTTTGGTGCTGTGACCACTTCCCTGACTAATTTCCCTGGTTATAGAATTAGCATATTTATATTAGCGTAAATATGTAAATCCTATAATTGAAGGATCGTACATGGAAGAACAGTGTTAACCCAACTGCTGAGAAAAGCTGTCAGTGGTGTTCTAAAGCTGAGAATTTTCAAAGGCACTGATTTCAGAAAACCATTAATCCATTTCAGAAAGTTGTTTTTTATTATAGTGTGATTTTCATGGGTGGCAAAGAGATTGATTATCTTTAAGAAGTTATTGTCTTTAAGCAGGTTTCATATCTGCACTGGACATAAATGTTCCAAGGACAAAACAAACATCACTTACAACTGTCCTATCTCAACTTTTACTGTTCTGTGGTAAAAAAGGCACTGCATTTGAACAACACTATTGCTCTGAAAACTAAGCAAAAATTTGAAAATCAGTGCATAGACCAAAAAGCCCTCGAACAACCCATAAACTTTCAAGCAGTGTCAGATGCTTTAATAGATTGAAAAAAAAAATCAGTAAAATGGTGAATTTAGGAATAAATATACAATTAACCTTCTTTTTTTTAAGAGTACCTTAAATGTCCATATTTAGGGCATTTAGAATATAAAACACTAAATTTGAATCTTATTCTGGACTGGGATAAAAGAAACTCCTTATAGTATAATAATATTTCTAAAATTAGAAATTTCCATGAGGAACTTGCTTAATTAAACTTTGAAAAACCTAACAAAAATTATCAGCAAATCTATTAAATTATAATACTGAGTTACTAATGATTGCTCTTGATAAATACACCATTCTGCAGAAATTAGAGCCCAAGTCTTTAGTCTTTTACACTTCCAGGAAAAATCAATCTGGAGAAGTTTACTACCTGATGACGAGCTAACAGAGAAGTTCTAGCCTGTTCAATGCCAGAGGAAATGTATTCACATTTGAGCAGTTTTCTCTCCCACAAAAGAACCTGCCTCTGCAAACAGATTATTTTTAACAGCAGACTCTGCAGATGGATAATGCAGCTTGGCTCTGCCTGCTGTCTCATGCAAGGATGTTTTTCAAACCCTATGCTCTGTGTTTAGAAGCAGAGGAGAAGTACTGAGACACAACGTGTGGTCTGTCCCTTCACACTGTCACACAGTCTGGTCCTGAAATGGCCTGAATTAGGCCATAAACTAGAGCTGATTTATGTAATTAGGCTATTTCATAAAACAGCTGGAGCTCTAGTGGGCAACCTATGGGTACCACTTCCAGACAAAACCAACAGGATTATTTTTCACTGAAAAGTCCTTTTATCACAGTGTGTCTATGAATTATTTTCATCACATACATTAAAACATGATTTCTCTAAGTATTAATAATCAGTGCTAAGTATTGCATATTAAGTATTAATAATTAAAGTAATTTTTAAACTGTAAAACAAGTTCATTCAAAAGTAATCTAACATTCAAACTAATGGTTGTTACCTTTTGTTAAACAAACTGATAAACATACTGATGGTCTATGTATAGTCTGAATCCCTTTTACTGCATTCTTTATCTGAAAATTTCCCCTGAACAAACACTTGTTTCTTAATGACACAGCAAGTCTTAGTAATTATTGAAGACTAGGTTTATTCTTGAAACATACTTAGTGTCTAAATAAGGGCTTTTAAAGATTTTTGCCCTTATGTCACTGAAAACACCACATTGCTCTACTGATTACTTAGCTATGGGATGAGCAGTATAATCAGTCCCAGAAAAGGTAACTATTCATACCATGCTTGATGTTTTCACAATAGGAACTTCACTTTCAGCTCGTAACTTGTTTTCAATTTCTTCCCAATTTCTGTCTTTGTCCTTAAATAATATTCTAGAAGAAAGAAATCCAACAGTATGTTTAAAATAGAAAAAAACCCCACAAAATAAACTGAAAGATTAAATAACATGATAGGAGAAACAGCATAAGGAGTACTAAATGAAAACAAAATATAAAATACTGAAACCCGATGGCATCTAACCATACAGTTTAAATTTCCAGGGAAGCATACAGGCTTTCAGCAAAATCATTATTACTGACATTAAAATGACAGTTCTGTAGCTAAGTACTTGCTTATAGTATATATACCAGACACAGCTGGTTCTTTCCTCCAGCACTGACACAACTTTTTAAAAGCTAACCATTTTCCTGCAGTGAGAAAATTCCCCATTAATACTGTACTTTACAATAATAGCAAAACATAAGATAAAGGAATTCAACTTTTAAATTACTTTTCAATTTTTATTTTATATTAATAAAAAAACACTTTAGGTAATTTTAAAAATTCATTTCCTAGAGAAAGTTTTAATTGAAAAGTCTCAATATCTACATTTTATATATCTATATGTTCTAGTAGTATGAGTATCACTCATATTACACATTTAAAGAAGTTACTTCTAATTGTAAAACCACAAAGCATACTGGGAGATTCCCATTTTTTTAAAATGTTTTTCTTCCCTGCTTGATAAAATTTTTGTTTTCATTGCCATATAATAAATATCATTTAAACTTCCTCCATTGGTACAATTGGAAAAGGAAAAAAAAAAGCAATGTGCAGATATTTAAGGTCTGTGAAGTGACACCATGATGATACAGAGGAGTCCAAATCCACTTCTCCAATCGGTATTTCAGAGTTAAAAGTTCAAATACAGCTGCAGTAAAACTGCTCAGCAAACAAACCACACAATTTCAAATCATGGTCAAAAAGCAGTATATTTTTAAAAAAAGCTATTACTGTAACTAGGTCTCTGTAATTTTTAATTTGGAAGTTCATGATACAGTGAATGTCACAAAGACTATAATTTGAAAGAAAGCTGTGAACCTTAGAACTGCATTTCTGTTCACCTTTCCTCAGTTATGTATGTCCTATGGAGGATTTCATTCTCCATTATTATCCTGTTAAGAATACCTAATTTTGCAAAATATGCATCCTGCCTTATTTTATTAGTACACAGATGTCTTTAGTCAACTCATCCAGAAGCTGCTTTAACTCTTCTGTCTTTGAGATCTTCACTCAGTGCTGCTTTGGAAGGTATTTATGCCAGAGGTTTCACTGTGAGGAAGTGCTGCTTGGATGACACAATGTCATGGGATGGAGGCAAGTGACCACTTCTGCCACACTTGGCTGTATTCACGTACAAAGCATACAGGGAGTGAACATTAATACATACTTTTTCTTGGGGAAGGAATAAATAAATTAAAAGTAATCAGAACTGCAGTGAAGAAAGCATGAAACATGCCCTGGCCTTAACTAGGGTCATCATCTTTTACAAAAGTTCATCATCAGAGGTCTGGCAAATTTTTCTTATGTTCTGGAAGGGAGTGAAAAAGCTTGCAAAGTCATACAACCTGGATACCAGAAATTTCAAATACAATGGGAAATTTAGTATTTGCTTGTCACTGAGGAGTTCAAATGTGCATTTTAAAAAAAGGAGAAAATAAAGCAGACACAATGAAGTTCTTTATGGGATCATAATTTTTTTAAAAAGCAACTTCTGGAAATATTTGATTCAGTATACAGACAAACTTATTCAGCTATATTTTCAGTAATATAATAGCATTTGTATCACCCTGAAAATCAGCAGGAACATAGAAAAGAAGGCTTTATTTAGCAGTAAAAAGCACTAGCAAAAAAAAAGCTATTGTGATATTGTGTGAATTTTCATTTACCTTCTTGCCATGTTCTTTTAAAATAGCTCTATTCTGATGTATGTGATTAGTGCCTTTGCTTCTCTATGTGGTGTTTTTAAATCTAATGTTCTTACTTCTAAAACTTGAAAGGTTCTCATTTCATTGATCACTTTAAAAAAGAATGGAACAAAATGAATGCTTTAATTAGAAATTTTTAAACTGTTATTTAAACTATAAAGTGGACAGCTGATTTGTTTTTAGTATAAACTTAGGATGCTTATTTCCTTTTTTACTTCATCTTTCTGAACAGTTCATTTAGCTATTTTTTTACTTCCGGGGGGGGGTCATCATCTCTGTCTTTTCTCTTTCTCTTTCCAATCGTACTTTTCAAGTTAAAAGGATATACTTATAAATGCCTGTTGCCTTCTTCTCTTGCTTGTCCCTACTTTCTGAGGCAAACCTTACTTGATTGTGCTCAATGCCCATTTTTCTTTTGGTGCACTTTGCAGGATGGCCAGCAAACAGCAGAGGCCAGCAGGCAGTACCTGCACTGCCACTGCTGTGAGCGCTTTGCCCAGGCTTTGCCTGCTACAAGACAAGCCAATGACAATGCACTCACACTACAGAGCACTGATAAATCTGCAGATCTTCTCACCACAAAACCTACCTTCCTCTTCCCTTTGCAATCTCTGAAAACTCCTGCAAGCTCATTGTAACATACAAAAGCACAAACATAGGCTAGGCAGAGAATGGATGGAGAGCAGCCCTGGAGAGACAGAGCTGGGGGTGCAGGTGGATGAGGCTGGACATGACCCAGCAATGTGCACTCACAGCCCAGAAACCCAATTCTGTCCTGGGCTGCTTCAAACAGAGGGGCCAGCAGGGTGAGGGAGGGAATTCTGCCCCTCTGCTCTGCTCTGCTCTGCTCTGGTGAGATCCCACCTGCAGTGCTGCATCCAGCTCTGGAGTTCACAACAGAAGGAGGATATGGACCTGTTGGAGTGAGTCCAGAGAAGGGCCACGAAGATGATCAGAGGGCTGAAGCACCTCTCTCATGAAGGAAGACATTGTAACTATTCTGGGCAGAAATTTTAACTGGCATAATTCCAAAAGAGGAATAGCAGCACACCAGTTGGCTGAACTCATGTATTTCAAAACAAAGCTAAGGTAAAAATCTGTAATAGGTACTAGGTGCTTTATATGCTCCCTAAAAAACAATATTAAAAGTAGTGCTGTTTTTTTGATTCAAAATATTAATGAAATTATGAATAACATGGTATTATTCTATTATTCTAATCCATTCTGAGGAAAAGAAAGTTTTGATCACAGCTCTGGGGAATATGCTAAATAATTCTTTATTAATGGAATTTTACTGTGTTTTTATAGAAAAAAAGCAATTCCCCTTTCTTTAAGTATGTACAAAATATTTGTAGATATGCTTGTATTTATATCATACATGATCATATTATTATTACATTCATTAGTAGCTGACTTGCCTTTTAAGATTGGCAAATTAATCAGAAATGAGTAAGACCTGAATTTAACATTACCTGTTAATCACCAGTAAAAACAACACACAAAAATCCTTAAAACAGGATAATAGAAATGAGTTACAGGCTTTTAAAGAACTGATTCTTCAGTTGGTGATACTCTTCCTACAAGAAATAGCAGGACTAGAAACGGCAGTTAACTTACAGTTTTAACCAATTCATATACATTATTATTTTTCTTCTTGATTTCTACAACCAAATCTTTTTTGGTACTCTCATGAGAATACAATCTTCAGATATGTTAGTATTTTGCTGCTTTTAATGGTTACATCACCCTATACTGACATAAATTTTTGTTTAAATCTGTCACTCATCTAATATTCCAATATCTGACACTTCTTCAACAAACCAATCAATTAAAGACCCAATATTTTCTCACATTCAGAAAATGATGCATTGAGTTCAGCCAAAAGACTTCCTTATTTTAATGATCTCTATTTTAAAGTTATTAATGGCACAAGGAATGAAAAAGAACATAAAAATATACAATCCTGAACTTTGTATTAAGAATTTTCTTTTATTCTTGTCAACCAAAGTGGTCACCAACTGGTTGTACACTCACATATTCAAGTTAAATGGAACTGTCAGTTGAGCAACATGTTACCATTTTTGAAATGTCTACACTTTCTCTAAGCTACTACAACATCTAATGAAGGAACCTAACTATTTAAGTCAAAAGGGATCACACTGTCTCCAGAACAAGCTGTTTCTCAGACAGATTTACTGAAACAGCTCTCCTCTGTCCAATTTGTTTTTTCTTCATAAAATACAAAATCCCTACAACTTGGCAAACCTACAGGGCCAAATTTTACTGTTCAGCAACATTCCACCCTTATCTTTTAAGGAAGAGAGTTTTACAAGACTTGCAAAGAGGTTGTCTAGATTTTGCACAGTATTGCATATGTTGAAACAGCTCCTCTGCTGGATGTTGCTCTGTCCATGTAAACTTTTCTGATATTCCTCTTCATATGAAATGAAATAAACAGAAGGAATAATGGAAAAAGTATTCATTCCAAATCCTTCTGAATGCTCAAAATGCCACAGGTAAGAGTGCTTTTTTAAAAGACAAGTTTCTACTATGTACATTTCCTCTGTGACTATTATGTATCTCTTTTTTACTGCTGGGAATGTTGTTGGGAACAGACATTTTCAGCAGTAACAGCAATTTTTAGCAACCCACCTGATTTTGCCAGCTGTTTTGTCTATGGATTGTCTTATCTTGCGAGAAAACTGGAAGACTGAGGATAACAGCAGACTGTCCCCCATTACCTGCAATATGTTTTTAATAAAAAGGATATTATTAGTTTAATAGTAACAATTCCATATATTTTGATATCTTTAACTATCAAAAATCTTACTTATGTGTTAATTAGCATCATATACAATGATATTTGAACATTTTGCCAATAAAATAAAGCATAATTTTTCCCAATATTCATGCCACCTGCTAGAGGTAGGAGAGACAGGATAACGTCTCAAATATTAAGTGGGGAAATAATTGTAAAAGCTTAAAATTGACACATTCTTAGAGAGAATCCTGTTGTGTGCTCACTTCATCTCTGCTCCAAGTCCTTCTGCGGGTAATTGTTGGGGGATCGAGGGCCTCTGTCAGCTGAGGTCTGGCATCACTAGGCCGACCATTCCCTTCCGGGGGTTTCGCATGCACTATTGGAGGGATTTTTCTAAAATTGAGACTTTCATCAAATACTCGGTCCACCAACTGCGGGATAAAAGAAAAATGAAGTTCATGAAATCTACTGGATACAGCCAAAAATCAGATTACTGGGGTTTTTTTTTTGTCCTGAAACAGTTTATAAGATGCCTATCAAATAGTAATCATTCTGTTGTCTTCTATAATATAAAATGATGCATCTCTTATGTAAGAATATCTTGTACAAATGAATAAGATTTGGCTTTTTTTTGTAAAATACTAGACATACATGGCAAACTTAGACTTCCCCATTGAAATTCTGCTTAAGGGCAGGTAACGTAATAGACACCTATAAATTTGTAGAGAATAATTTATTCTTTTGATTAATGGAACATATTTGTGGAATTAGGAAGAGTACTCGGAGATTCAGGGTTTTTTTCCAAATTAGTCATAGCATTGCAGAAAGACCTGCACTACCTAAAGGAGATACTGCCACCTGCAGTCTGTACACAATGCACCATATTTTTTGAAGAAAAAAATAATTATTTAATAATAAAAAAATAGAGTGCTCTAATTTGATCTGAGAAGAAAAGCATTTTACTTCTTTAAAGTTTAGCCACAGTCTATGAGAATTAAACCCAAAATCTATGTGAGTGCATTTATATTTTTTATGAGTACCCAGCTCACAGATTTCTTATTGCTGTTTATATCTTTTTTTCCACAGAAAAAGACAGTATTAAACTAAGTGTATTAACCAAAATTTATGCACACAAAAATGAATAAAACACATTTTGAAAGGAATACTATGAAGAAAAAAATGCATTAAACATTTACAACACATTATTATGGTGAATTGTAACATGGTAGAAAGTGATGATTTAAATTCAGATTAACATGTTTACCAGCATTAGACCTGTGATGATTACTAGAACACGTTAGTCAATATATTCATAGAACAGCACACCAGAGGTAAGCAAAGAAAGTAAGAATTATTAGAAGCATAAAGCAAACTTACTTCAAGGCAGTTTTTTGACAATGTTATTAAGAAAGAAAATCTAAAGTTAACTGATGGTACCTAAGTATTTCAGTGTTCAGAAGATGAAAGTTTTATGTCACCTGTGAAAAGAGGGACTTTTTTGTTTTTAATAGCTATGCAAAGAATTTAAAGTATACATTTATATATAGTTGTGCATACACACTAGTATCTTTAAATGCACTTAGATACCATCCACCAGTATCTAAGGCTACAGACAAGCAAGAAACAAATGACTATCTTGTCCTATGTTTCGTGGAAAAAAAGAGACAGACAGATAGTATGCATCCTTTTGACAAGCTGTGTTCACAAAATAACTTCTGGGTTGTTTGTTGAAATGTAAAGGAACTTCAAATCAAAAAAACAATGTAGAGATCATGCATACGGGTTGAGTGGAAGTAACTAAAAAGGCTATGCAAAATGCTAAAAGCAAAAGAAATAAAGAAAAGGAAGAACCTTATGCATTTCTCCATGAAGATCTCCTACCTCTTCTCTAGTGTCTATGGCAGAGCCAGGGGTGGTGGCAGCAGTGCTTACTGTGGTACTGGGGGCAGTGCCTGATGAAGTCACTGAATCTATCTCTCCTGCTACATCGTTGATTTCCCGTGCGATGAGAGCCAGATCTTGACTGATCCTAGTAATAAAGAGAGTGTTACATTCTTCCCTACAAATACTTTTGGGCCAGTAGAGCCCAGTCTGCAGCCTTTGAGCTTCTAAGTTCCTGATAACCATGCTATGAAAACATGCATCCCTTTCTAAACAGAAAGAATATTTGTAGAACCATAAAAGCAAATTTTGACTGAAGCTTTTAATAGTATGCCTTTCTAGAGGAAGAAGGTGGAAGGTTATCTCAAAAGACTGAGTATCCTTGTTTTCTTCCTATGATTCCGAGAGATGTGTGCAATATGCAGTATCTCCAACACAGAGGATGCATAGGAAATATGCTGAAAATACTGCACAGATGAGCTGTGTAACATGGCAGTAAATCTGAGATGTTCAGAAAACATTTAATTTGTACCTTAGTTTGCCTACTTGAAAAAAATGTTTTCAGGACTTCTGATTTTCTAGCAGCAGTGCACCTCACTCAGATTAAGCTGCTTATGGGTCTGAAATTCCAGACCAATACCGTAAATCCTCAAACATAATCGAGGAGTTTTTCAGTGGCAAAAATAGAATATACACTTAAAAACCTGGTTATGATTGTGTTACAAAAATACAGCTGAATTCTCAGCCAAAGATTCCTTTTCTTCTGACTCACTGCATCAAAAAAACAGCTTTGCTCTGTCTTGCTCTGCTTGTGCTACTCCTCCCCAGGATACCCCAAAACAAGGAGGGAACAAGAAAAAAAAAAAAACAACCCACAAAGCAAAAGCTAAAAGCCCTTACTGACTATAGCACCCTGAATCTCCAGCCTAGATCAGAGCAGAGAGAAGCAGACTGCCAAGTGATCTCCTTTCACACTTCTGCCTGACAGCACTGCAGGCACAGAAGCTGGCAGTGCCACCTGTGTGCCACCGAGGGCTCGGGGACACAGGGCACCCACCCCTCAAGTGAAGGAGGTGCACAGCCTGGACAGTGACACACCCTGGGCTCCACAGAGACTGTCTGCTCTTAATTTTCACTTTGTCTTCAAGTCAAAGGCAATGGACACCACTGGCATAGAGATAGCTTAAGACTAAGCAAACAGAATTTCAACTAGAAAGGCAAACATGACGAGAGAAATTTCCAGCCAAATTCCAACACTGGATTTTGTGGCTAAACATCAGCCATCTGCAATGAAGTGCAACTCTGTGCAGCTTAGATACACATATAATTGCAAGAAGGCTGTAGACATGTGGCAATTAGAATGCTAACAGAAGTCAAATATTCTTGGTAATAGAGATACTAAAAGAACTACTTCATTTGTTTCATACAATCATCGATTTTTTTCCTTAAATAGAGAAGTTGCTACTAATTACATTTGATTTTCTGGGACAAATTCTGGTATTTAATGAGTAGTTGTGAAGAAAACAAACCAAGAGATTTCAATTATTAGCAAAATTTCCAGAAGAGAAATGTCATTAAACACTATGATCAAAAGTAGCATCAATTAACAAAGACTTAACTCTTCACAGAAATCAGCAATGCCTCAACATGACCACAACCACTTCATTTGAGTTCTTACCACAAAATCAAAATTGCATAAAGTGTCAGATCTCTATATAAAAATTAATTCAAATGAATCCTAGAAGTATCAGAATAAACAATTCTAACATCGATGGCAAGCAACTTGGTCAATAATTACCACAGTCGAGTATCAGTCATGTCAACAAAATGTAGAATCATTTTCTATGTGACAGTAAGCTATAGTAAATTGTATTTCACAATATAGAGCACTGAACAAGAAGCATTGTGAAAAAGAATATTAGAAACCAGCTGAGAGCTGAGCCTGACTTATGAAGTTTTCAAGTAATTCTACATTAACTTTCAGAAGCAGAAATCTTTGCTTACATGTAAGGAGTATGTTTTGTGTAATCAGAGACAAGAGACTTAAGCTTTAGGTGCACACTATTTACTTTACTACAACTGTAGATTGCCTTGCAGATCTCTACTGTCTCCTGCATCAGACCTAGCAATCATACAAGGCAAATCAATTCACAGAGGCAAAATTAATAAACCTCAAATTCCCTAAATCCTTCAACCCACTCCAGGAAACACTGCTTTAGATTCACTTGGTGAGCAGACTTAGGCAGCTACACAGCTACATAGGGAACAGACTCAATCTCCAACACATAGGAAAAGGTGAGGACACAGGGCTTGGGATGGAGAGAGCATCACCACCTTTTTCAAATGCCTGAACTCTAGTTCTTATTTACCTGTAGTGAAAGAATGCCCATTGTTAGAAAAATACACAAGGAAATAGGAATATGTCTAAGATAACTGTAATAGTGCTGAACTACTGGATTGCTAAAAACATTTTTATGCCTTGTCTACTGTTACACTCCCTATACTGAGTAGTGGACTTCATAGCTATACTTTTACATCCTTAAATAAAATATTGTGAAGCTCCAGTTATTCTGAGAGTGTAAATTCCCTCCATGTCAAAGTGGCTTTAAATCAAGTTTAGTTATTCCAGGAAGTTTCTCTAAACACCTCTTTCAAATTTTCAATTTCATTAACATCTGTAAATCGTGAAGTCTGTGAAAAGTGCAAACTGGGTCAGTCATGAAAGACCAGTTAGAACACAGTATGATGGTAACACAGATGCAATGACATGTTTGCCATACAGTTTCTACACTACTTTCTGCTACACATGTATTTTCTTAAAGGCTTATCCTAACACCTGCCTAATCTGTTATTCAACAGCAACAACAAAAATAAATCAACTAATTTTAATGACTGCATATAACCACCTATTAATTTTTTAAAAACTCTTAAATAGAGTTGAAGGGACCCTGAACATAGAGGCTGGACTGATGGCTGGGATGGAAAAAACCCCAGGGTATGCAACAATAGAGCCTATGGTTAGCAAGGAAATAGGAGCAGAGACAAAAAAGTATCTTATGGAGGACAGAAGTTAAAATTAAAGCCGGGGAGCATAAATGTGAGTCACTACAAAGATATGGAGACACAGAAAGGATGAACTAGTGACCTACAGCAAGTGCTCTCAGCAGAGGCTAAAACTGGTATTGGAAGCAGTGACACAGGACAGTAACCTGGAATTTCTGAGATGCTAAATGCTACTTTTCTTTACCTTAAATAAGCTCATTTAATGAAGGTTGTGTGAAATCTCTACATAACCCTAAAAACTTGGCAGTACTGATTTGAGCCTCTCAGCACTTCCACTGAAAATAAAGCTGGAGGGGTAGGATAAGTACATAGGCTTTAAAACAAATTTTAAAGCCAAAACATCAATGTAGGAAAGGGTAAGAATCCCAAGGGAAGAGAAAAACCTGCAAACCTAACCATCAAATGAGGTTAGACTGAATCACCAATTACTTCCAGTGTCAATCTCTCCTAGATGAGTAAAACATACCAAAAAGTTTCACTGAAGCAGAGGTTCAGCAGTACCATTTACCAGAAGGAATTAATATGCTACGGTTATCAATTCTTTTTCCCATATGCACACAATCCTTCTAATAACCATCTCTATCTTTAGACTTCTAGCAAGACAATTTTGAAAATGTATGTTTCATTATTTATCCACATACTATGAGCCTCCCTGAGGTATCTTCTGTGTGTGTGCCTATCAGACGTCTACATCTTCCCTTTGCACAGATCACACCAGAAAAACAAATGTTGAAAAATATTAATGTTGAAATGTTAATTAATAATAATTAATTAATAATAAAAATTTCACAAAATTAATGAAAATGTTGAAAAATATTACCAAGATCAGGAAACAACAAAAAAATTAATCACACTAAGCAAAACATTTCTACAGTAAGAAAATACTCCACACTACTAAAATTAATCTTAAATGAAAACATATTTCTTGTTTAGGCTTCCCAATTAAGTTATGTGAAAATCTTCGGAACCTGAACACTGACATCTAGGTATTAAATAATATTTAGATGCTTGTGCAAGCTCTCTGAAGTTTTCACTGCCTGGGTGTTGCATGATACAGGAATTATGTTGGTTACCAGAATGTGCAACTGACTTTTCCCTGGTTCACTTGAAGCAGAGTGATACCAGCAAGAACAGAGGTATATGATATACTAGTTTCATGGACTTGCAACAAAAAAAATTACTTTTTGGTGAATACGCATGACTTAAATCAGAAAGTACCTAACATGAAACAATGTCTTGAAAAATCAAAAATTAAAATGAGAACATGGTCTCTCACATTCCAAAGCTTACTTTTTTCTCTCTCTGTCACCTGGGATTGATCTGAAATTTTATCTCAATACATAAAGGCAGTACAAAATCACTTCAGGCTCAGGAAATACCTCTGCAAGTCCCAATAATGCAACTGAAAGTTCAACTTCTGGGATCTGGCTATCATAAATCAGAAGTTACTATCATTTGGCACTAAAAAGAGATGTGCTGGTCATGTGAGTGTCTCTCATAAGGAGAATTTTAAGTTACCCATTCAGTGAGTAAATGACAGCAGTAAGTAATGACACAGAAAATCCACCAGCTCTCTCTGTGTGCATCTGTCCAAGCGGCTGGGTACAAACTCTGTTATTTTAGGGGCACTCCTTTCAAACCAACCTTGCAATCTCTTCCCGGTGGGCAGTCCAGTCACGAATGTAGTCTTCCTGCTCCTTTATCCTGTGCTTGAAAGTGTTGCTGCTTTGAGCTGCTGTCCCAGCGCTCTGCAGTCGCGTGGTTTTCAGGGCTGGAGAGGTACGCAGACGGGTATGTTTAGGGGAATTACGGTTTGATCCGAACTCATCTTCTGAGGTGGAAGCATAATCTGTAGGAAAGCGCCTCCATCTTGCACTTACTAAATTAGTTTAATTATTAAAAAAGAATTATTATGGCATCTTTAATAAGAAAAAGCAGCATTATTTCAGCAACATCACAAAAATACACAGCTATTCATTATCCATCCCCAAGTACCTCACAAAAGGTTTATTTACTACATCTTTAAAAGAAAGCTACAGAATTTGTGTTAAACAAAAAATATTGATTAATAAAAACATAAAACTAATGCTCTTTGTATAGTGATGAGTGAAGTAAGATGTAAAAGCCGGTGACTGTATATGAGCTCAAACAAACTGTATTACAAAACAAGGGCCCAATTCATTAATATTTAAGTACATAGTCAGACTGCACTTTTTCTGCAGATTTTTCCCCAAATTTCATTCAAGGTTTATGTGATAAACACACACACAAAAAAGAAGAGATATGAAGGAAGGATGAAGCTGGCACCAAACCTGGAATGCATGCTTACATAAAGAAAGCATAAAACTCCTAGATGATGCATAGGTCTTTTCCAACCTTAATGACCCTATGATTATGTGTTAAGTACAGAAAAAGAATATGTAAAATTAATATTGTGTTACGAAAACCTGCAGCACATCCATAAGAAAAGCAGGCTCAGAGAAAGAAGTACATATTCTGACATGCAGCACATAAAGCATTATACAGCCACGTTGCTGAGGATAGCCTAAAGCACAGGAGGACTGAAACTGAGTACGAGGCATTGGTCCCCTTATGAATTATGGAAGTCTAGAAAATGGATTTCAGATGTGCTGTCCTCAAACATTTCCAGCAGGAAGAGAAACCACCAAGTGTAAAGAAATCCCCATCACCACAACCTGCTAAAATATTGCAGGGGATTTAATGCCCCAAATTCATTGACATTCATAAGGCTCTGTAAGTACTGCAGGAAATGAAATAAGTGTGTGACCACCTATTGGTGACTGAAAAATAACAGAATTGAATTATGTAAATTGTTTTTAGTATCAAAAAATGCAAGAACTAATGATTTCTCCTCATACATTAAAAAAACCATCATTATGAATGAAGTATACATCAATATGAATTTAAGTAACAAATAATGGAAGTAATTTTTTATGTAATGCAAGGATTATGGTATGTAGAATATGACTTTGGTGCATAAGCTTTCATCCCTTCCCTCATACAAATAGAGAAGTTTCAATTGCTGAAAACAAAAATAGGCTTCTGTAATTTTTTCAGGTTTAATTGTGGATTTCAAATTATGTCCAGTTCTACTTTTTAAAATTTTCTAAATTTATTACATTGTATTGTCTCCTTAATCATTTTCTGATCTCTTTTTGGTGGTTTCAAAGTTGTTTGATCTTAGGGAAGTAAAATATGAGCAGAAAAAGTACACTTTCCCACCAACAGCATGCAAGCAATGTGTGACTAAAGTCCAAAGAGATTTATGAGTTGGGCCCACATTTTTTCATCCATTTTTGTTTAAAATCATTGTCCCAGTTCAAAATATATTCTTAAAATAATCATAAAATTTATGTTAAAATCTCTCAAGTGAGTTCAGCAACTCAGCACTGTACAATGAGCATGTGTAACAATATATTTAAAAACTAAAAATTGAATGAGAAGTGAAATATCAGAAACAGATTTGATTTCTAGTACTCTACCACTGTAAGTTTCAACATCAGGGTCTGGGTCTGGGAGAAGCTTGGATTTCTCTGTGTACAAAATAGTGTTTTATCATGTTAATTCGATTTAAAACATTCAGATTAGAAGCATTTGCTTAAATAAAATATATTGATGAGATTAGTCTTAGGTCCTCTTTTCCACCCACATTTTTTAAGGAAAAGATTATACTTTTAATCAAAAATACTGAATTTTGTAAAGGCTTACACATTTCAGAGATACTAACTGAAATGAAATCAATAACAATCATTTGTAACATTACTTAGTGTCATAAAAGCCCTGTTTTTAAGACCATTCAATTTTAAGGCCTTGAAATGTTGGGGTGTTACATATTATCAGTGTGTTTCTCTTTAATATGAGGACAAAGTTACTGTAGGCCTAGCAGTAAAAATCTCAGAGTTGTGTAATTCATGACAAGCATATCCAAGCATGTTTCCCAGTTAGGCAACTATACATTTGCATATATATGCTTTTAATACTATCTTTAAATTATGCAGGCCCAAAATGTCATTGTAGTTTATGTACATTTCTGAAAGCTGTTGTGCAGTTGCTTATCTCAGACACCAAAGACTGTGAATATCAGTACCACTACCTAGAATATCTTCAAAACCCTGACTAAATTAATCAGCATTCAAACCTAATTTAGTGACTACTCTGTGAGAAGTATAATGTCCTGACAACCAGTAAGCTGGGAAGTTTGGTGATCTGGACAACATATTCTCACTTCAGAGATCTGAGAATAAATTTTATTGAATATATTTCTTAAAAAAAACAATTCTACTCTCATTGGTGCATTGACTCCTCAAGGTGCATCCATTTCCAAGCTCCTACAACTAAAATGTATTTAGTAAGTGCTGTTTTCTTTCTGGTTTATTCTCCATTATCAAATTCTTTTCATGGAAGTAATCCTCAACATCTTCCTCAACATCTTGGATCAAACTATATGCCAGCTATTTGCAATGACAGCTAGGTCAGCAGGCCAGCAGAGCTGCAGACACAACTGGCTGCTCAAGGTCTCTCTGTTCTGAGTCAATGCTTAATTTTACAGTTGCAGCTTAGCACTTTTGCATGAGGTCAGAGCCTGCCATTTGTTTTCCAGATGCACAGCTCCTTCTGTAACATCACCTTCAATTTTCCTCCATTGTGAAAATAGGTCTTTGGTCTCTGTTTTTATTGATCACACTCTAGTGTTTGATGATGCAGTGCCTTGATTAGACCTTTCACTGCTGGTGCTATAAAGTTACTAATTCTGCTTTATGTGTCTTCACAGTGTTGTCAGTTATCAAGCCTCCTAGCACAGAAACACTGGTAATGACTTGAATGCTGATAGTTCTCACCCAAGATGTTCCATTTATCTGCTTGCCCCTTCATATAGAAGTAAGCAATAGTTCACTGCATCAAGGATAAGAAATGATTCCTGAAATTACAGATTTTCTGCTAGCTTTGACAATTTTACCCTATCATGTTGCAATTAATCTACATGAAGTACAGGACAGTAAAAAAAATCCAGAAACTACATCTTATTTTTGCTCTCTTTACAGGTATACATGTCTGAACATTGATTTGGGAAGTGCAGAAATAACTTTCTCTTTTGTAGGCTGGATTTAAGAGGCCACCAATGTTTACTGATCTACAATGTGGCACTGTTAACTGACCTCTGATGAGATAACCCAGGGAACATATTTAACATTTTGTGAGCAGCTAGTCCTCTGGTAAAGGAAACAAAACCCCAAACCCAGTACTGGTAATAATCATTCATTTTCCAGTCTTTCTATGTCCAGGGAGAGAAGAAAATCCATTCCTGTTAAGCCTTGATTAAATGTGCCTGAAGTAAAACATATTCAAAGAGTTGAGGCACTTTAGTCAAGCACTTCATTAGTACTTTCCAAAAGTGCCAAAATTTATTGAATTGTTGACTTTTCTAGAAACAAAACTGAATTGAGGAATTAAAAGTGGCCTATATGTAGTTGGAGATGTATTTATACACATACTCCTATATACACTGGAAGACTACACCACTTTCACACAATTCAGATTTTCCTAATCTAAATAAATAATTAAAAAAAAATACACAGTAATGTTACTGATACAGACAAAATTTAGAACTCTAAATCCTAAACAGTAGTAATAATATTTTCTACTTGTATAATAACAAGGTTTGGTAAATTGGTTTATTTAGAGATGATTATGTTTTGAAAGTATCTGACTGCTTCATTAATTGCTTTCAGATTCTGGCCTTTACATTGACAGGCTTCTCCATTTACATATATATTATCTGATAAAGATTTATAAGACAGAAGCTATTACTACTGTAGATTTTTCTAACAATGGCCTTTTAAAATTACCTAGATTATTACGTTGGGGTACCTATGAAAAGATGGCATCTTTTGTCTCTTAAAAACAGTGTTTATATAAGATACAATAAACTTTGACTGTGTGACACAGGGAAATGAATATTTAGCAAAGACAACAAAATGGCAGACTGATAGAGTGAGAAGAGAAAGGTACACTTGCTTCCCTTAACAGAAGCAGCAAACCACTTCAATTCAGCAACCTGGCAAAAGTCTAGGAAGCCTGTGGTACTTCACATAGACTCAAAACTTAAAATTCATATAGAGTTTTGTGAAAACAAAAGCAGTGAAGTGAGAAACAACATTAGGGCTTTACCTATTCAAAAATCAGTATTATCATAATGTGAACTAGTATTCACTATTAAAATAAACATAAAGAAGTCTTAACTGACACTTCCCTTTCCTCCCGTTGCCACATTTCAGGCTGCATCGTCAATTCAAAATTTTGATTAAAATTGAAAACATGCTGCTTTTCCAATTATATCTTACAAGGGAAGACCAAATTATTATTTGAAGTGTCACCTGTTTTGGGTACCTTTGTAGACACCTCTCATAGTACCAAACAGAGTCAGCTCCACAGTTTAGCAAACACCTCATTTGTATCTGAGCAGAAATTTCTATTAAGCTAATAAATGACACAGCCAGAACTACCTGGGGAATACACAATGCTAAGAATCCTGACATGGTCCACTTACAATATACAAACAACAGAATGACAGCAGGATTGTGGAAAATTAAGTATCAGTGGCTTATATTGAGGCTGAATGGGATGTAGCAAAATTTCACTGCGCTTCAACCACTTCAACACTGGAAGCTACTCTATTAATTTTATTCTGAGACTGTGGATTGACTGCAAATATGGTAAAGCTGGTAGCATGACAATCCTAAGAGCAAGCATTAGATACTCATTTCACAAGGAAGTTCACCTTTTTATAATGACCACATTTTATTTTGATAGATTTAATGTTGCTGTTGAAAAAAACCTACCAGCTTTCACACTGCTTGCGCTAAGAATGTTAACTTCTAACAGAATAGTAGGTTAAAATTTGTAGATTATAAGGATTTTTTCCTTCCAAATGTAAGACAAGATAGAGTAACCACCACACCAAAGATCAACATGATCTGGAAGTCATGATGAAATCATAAATTGCCTCAATTTGGAACACAGAATGGGAAATAATACAATTTGCCAATAAGGCAAACCCTTTAAAAGAAATTACTTTATGATATTTAGTTCAGTAGTACAGAGTTTATGAATTCATTACTTCAACGTTATTATTCTAATCAAAAAAAAAAATCTGATTGCCTATTTACAAGCCTACCTTACAAATAAAGGCTATGTCTTCTATGTACAATATATGTTGCTGACCTTCTGAACTTCAACTACCATGGTTTGAGCGAAGAGATCTTGGGTCCCTTTTTGCACTAACACGAATGATTGCTGATGTATTTGACTGTCCCAATTCAGTTCTGTTTTACTGGTTTCAACATGACATCTTATCAAAAGAGTTAAAGGATTACAATTTCTCGTCTTTATAATTTTAAATGAGAAACCTCCACAAGATCTGCCATGGAAGCCTCTTACTACAAAGAAAAAGACTGCATCAACTAAAACTCAACAGTTTCATATGAGATCTTTCTTGAACAATTTCTTTTAAAATCCACATTAAAAACATCTAGTATTGCACAAAACTATTTCAAGTAATCTCACATACCTGAGGGAGAATTATGACCAGAAGCCAAAGATTTGGATTTGGAATCTGAAAGCCGAGAAATGCTATTGGCCCGAGTTCTGGCAGAAACCTTGGTGCTGTCTCCTCCTGTGAGCAGCCTTGAACCACTTCTGATAATCGCCTCTGGGGTACGAGATGAGGCAGTGCTCCTGGTTATTGTTGCTTCAGAATCGCTACGGGCTGATAAAGAGCCAAGCCGGTTTCTGCGAGGCTGAGCGAGTAAGTCTATCCTGGAAATATTTCTCCTCCCTGAGGGAGGTTTTGACGTAGAACTTGTAGTGGACACTTCGGATGCTACCGAAGCCTTATCAGCATCGGCAAGCTCACTGTCTGAGACTTCACCGAGGCGTGCTCTGCGCAAGAGAGAAGTCCTTGTGGGACGAGGTCTTGGAAGAGTGGTAGATTTACTAGACTGCCCAAGTCCACCAGGAGAGGATTTTGATTTAGCTGACTTTCCTTCCATCTTGGAATGTACAAGTTCATCTGCTGAGGCAAAAGGAACTCTTCCATGTGATTTGCCAGAGTAGGTTTCCTGGTCAGATGACAGGATATCAGAAATGGCAGAATGAGGTACGCTGGATGTTTGGTCATCATCCGTTAAATCTACTGACGGTTGTCTCATTCTTCCGCTGGATTGCACAGTTTTGCGAGCGTCAGCTCTAGACCCACCATCTGAAGATCGACTCTTAGTTTTCTTTTCCATCTTTTCTCTGGCACTTGTAGAAGATTTTAAAACATCCTTTGAAGGGGAACCAGTGGAACATCTATCTTTATATAAGTTGGTAAAGCTCTTCCGCTTCTGTGTGGATTTTCTTTCAGTGTCACCAGTAACAAGACTGATTGTGCTGGCTGTATCGACATCTGATTCTGGTGATATGGAATTATCCCTGTTATAACTAGGAGTGTCAGGACCTTCATCAGTTTTATTTTCTTCACGCAGCTTAGCTTCAAGGAAAGCCATTACAGCTTCTGTGTCTTTTAAAATGAGTGTTGTATCTATACTGGAATCAGTGTCCATCGAATCACTTCTGTCACGCAACCTGTTTGCAGATACTAAAGGGGCAGCAGAACCACTCTGCTTATTAATATGAGGAATAAGTTCTATAGGTATATTTGTGCTCGGCTTATCTATAGTAAAGCTACCTTGCCTCACTAATGGTTTTGAAGATTCCTTTTTTTCTCCTCCAAGCACTTTAGGACTTTGTCCTCTAATGATTTCCTCATTTTTTCTTCTTTTTCCCTCAATCTGTGCCAACTTAATTTCTGCTTTATCCGTAACATGTCCAGGAGCATTGTCTTGATTATCCAAAGTTTTGGGTGACATAACAATCTCCTCCCTACCTTTCTCAACCTGGTTTGCCGCAGATTTTGTGGAGGATAATTTTGAGGGTGTCCAGTGTCCTTGCTCCTTTCTTTCTTGTTGTTGAATTTTTGCTAAAGCTTGTTTCACCACAGAAGTTTCTCTGCCAGTTTCAACTCTCTCTTTACCAGAGGAGCTGGGAAAAGAAAAAACTTTGTCTCCAGCAGCTTTGGGTGAAAGACCATTCATTGTTCTGCTTGACTTAGCATCTGAGGCACGAGCTGGAGTTTCTTTCTCCTGAAGTTCAGTGTCTTGCTTTTCACCTATTTCTGACCTCTGATGAGATACAGATTTTGGCTTTGAGTTTTCATTCACTTTCTCTTCTATGGGAAGCTGTGGAAGTGTCCTCCTCTTTCGCTCACCTTGGCTGGTCATAGATGCAGCTGAACCAGCACTTCTAACAGAAATACCAGACTCACTGATGTCTGTGTCTAAAAATGAAAGAGAAAAAAGTATTTGAGAAGACATTCAAGAGCAAGGCAAATAGAAAGATTAAATGTTTAAGACTACATAAGAATAATACAACACAGAACTGAAAAAGTCATCAGTCCACCCTGCTGTTCTATGTCAAGACTGATTGTATTTAGACAAGTAGAAAAACATTTAACAAACTCTTTTAGCCAGCTCAATCACATATACAAACAAAGATTTTATGATCTCACAGTAGGTTAAAATAGGTAAGAAATCACTGCTATATCAATAAGCACACCATTATATCAGGAAGTGGAAAGCAAGTCTTACATTCCTAAAGACCTTTAGGACCAGATTTCAAAACTACCAAATATTTTGGTAAGATCCTCCTTCTTCTTCCCTCCTTGCCTGTTCCACAGCTCAAGGCCTGTCCCATGAACAGACCACAGCTTCCCCCTGCGAGGCCTCGCCTCATTCAGGCAAGAATCTGCAGTGCTGAGAGACACTTCTCAGCAATATTGAAAAGCCCCACTCATGAACATAGAACTTACTATGGCTGAGAAAGCAAAAATAGCATTTTTATCTCAAACAAGACACTGTAGTATAAAAATGCATAGAAAACATATACAAAGCATCTAAAGAACGCAGTACAAGTGCTAAAGCACTTTCATTGAATTCTTAGTGTACACAGAATGAATGCTCTTTCAGCAGAAAAGTATGGCCATCCTATGGACTATTGCAAGGAATAACTGTTTTAGAAACCAAATTTTATTTTTCCAGTGATGATGACTGTGCCCTCCTTGCCCATTTAACAAACACAGTACTGTCAGAAACAAGCCTTTATTACTCAAAGGAGATATAAATTGCTCTAGGAATTGCCCTGACTTCGAATATTTGGATGGAAAAAATGCTTTTTGCAGTACATTTGTCTGCTGTGGCAATATAATGTGACAAACTTAGTAACACATATCTGTCAATTCCCTTTTTTTCCAGGAGAGATTGATAAACAATTGCTCTGCATACCCTGTTGGGACTTTCCTATCACAGCCTGCCACCAACATTGGCTGCTCCAGGAGTAAGAACTGGAGTATAGGGTTTCTCTCTGTGCAAGAATCCTCTAAGCAATTAATTGAATATCAACAGTCATGCTGTATGTATACCTGCTACTTTCTATCCATGCTCTTCAATCTATCTGTTCTCTTCACAGTGTCAAACCTTTGATGACGAACGCAAAAGGACTCACAGCTTTTTTTTCTAGAATCTATGTTAAAACACTGATTTGAGAAACAGTAAGTAGCTCTGAAATCTAAGCAAGGTTTTCTAATTCCAGGACAGTGTTTTTTTTTCTTGAAAACTGTGAAACAAATTGAAGGTTTAATGAAAACCAATATGATTGCCATCTGTGAAGATTGACTTCTCTCAGACATGCCTATCAGATCAAATATTTCATACATATATAAGCATGTAACTTGCTTCTTGCTGCATTTCAAACAACCTTTAGTAAAAAAAAACAAGGCATGGAGTTGTTCAGCATCATATTTGGCTATGTATGTGTTACATATGAAGTTTGAATACTAAGATTTCTGAAGATGATACAGGCATCTAAGTCAACAAGATGTTTCGTGAATTGGTTTTTACATGTACCTTCTAAATTTTATTTTTATTAGACCTTTGGTGCTTTATTGTCTTGAATGCTTTATTTCCCCTTTAGTATTTTAGAATTCTTGCAGTATGGATATGCACTACACAGTAGTTACTTCACTTTATCTCTTACTTTAATTGTTGTAATGGTAAAAAAAGCCTTTACCTCTACAAAGAAGATCTTAGGTAGTGCCTCATCTGAAAGTGACCATTTAAAGAACTACAGAAATCCATCAGAAGACCATCAAAGCTCCTGATTAACCACCCAAAAGATCAGCCTCGATAGCAATGATTTTAAGTGTCCTGTATGTACACACCCAATCCTTTCAAACAGTGCAACATTTGCTCTTGATTTCCATTTTTCTGTGTGTATCAGATAATTTAATTTTTCCCCTTTCCATCTCCTTTGACTTTTAGTATCCCAGGCAAATTCAATGCTTATGAGGGGAGTAAAAGCTACAACAGCAGCAGCAGTCACTGGTAAGAATTCTTTCATGCATTGGTACAGATAAATGCATTATGTAACATCAAAAGCAAAACTTATTTGCCAAACTTTTCCGAAAGATGATCACAACCTCTAAAGGGAAATTGGCAGGAAGAAAAAAGCAGAAGAGAAATAAGGCAAGTAACTCATACATCTGACACTCACAAGAAAAAGAGATAAGGTTGTTCATTGCTAGAGAAAGTTTCTGAGTTTTTCAGGAAATATAAAAAGTCCTCTGTATTTCCAAGATAAGGAAGGATGCTATGCTTCAGCTGAAGTGGCTCAGGTTTGATAATTATTACACTGAAGTCCATTTAGACTAAGAAAGATGTAAGGAAAGAAACATACTACGCAGACCAACCCAAACTGTATTTAGTGAAAGTTTCTCTAATATTAAACAGTTTATGAACTCTCCTTTTAGTAACATTCAGTGTAATACTGGCACCTAACTGCCATGCAGACACCACTACTGCTGAGCTGGTCTTTACATTGTTTCTGCTTAGTGAAACAGAAGAATTTCATGTGAAAATGAGGCATTAGGAGTAAAAAACCCTGATTAAGTACAGTACATAATCATTCTTTTCTCCCTTACATAGGTTTTTCAGCATAAATTATGACAATAATAACAGTTTTTAATACCATTTTCTAATGGAGCAGGCACAGAGGACTCCAATCTCATGTCATCTTGGTCATGACGTGTGTGATTAGCAGCCAAACTGGCCCACTGCGATACCCAGCGTTTACTTCCAACGTTAGTAGAACCTTCCTAAGAAAGAAAAAACAAAAGCAGAAGAAAAATTATAATTGTTTGATAAGAAGCATGCCATCTTTCCAGGTTTTTCTTGAATACAAATGTCAGACACTATTTTAATGGAGGAAGTTGAAAAAAGTAGTTTACTTCAATAAATTTTAGAGTCTTCAGCTCTAGAATGGCAAACAACAAACAAAATCTAGATAGCTGCTGAATCAGTACCAAAAAACAAGTTTCTAGTGCAGTGAACTTTTAAACACCAGAATCTATATAAAATGTATCAGAACATTTTCTAGTTCTAAGATCGTGTTATTTCAGTCCTCAGCTCAGAAGTGCAGGAAAAGTACATGGGGTGTGGGGGGGTGTTAAAAAATTAAAAATGTGCTTCAAAAAGACAAGGAAGTGACATTTTACCAGTTTAGAAGACCCTCTTGTCCAGATGAAATATTGTATTTACTTTATTACAGAAAGACTACCTTAAGGACTGAAACAGTAAGATAACTTATGATGGAAAGGAAAGGAAGCTCAGATTATTTGTTTGGCCTAAACGAAAAAAGAAACAAAGATTAGTTTTAAACCATCCTCCTGGGTAACAATGAAGTCAATGTCATCAGCATTTTATGGGTTTTTTTGCACCTAAACCAAACAGGAAATTAATTTGGTTTCTTGATGGCAAGCCTTTTGAAATCTTGAAATTTTTTAAAATATAAGAAAAGCATAGAATTAAATCAACTTCTTGTGTTACTACATCATCTTTTTTTCAAAACCTGATCTCTAAATATAGTACAATGTTAGTGTCGTATCAAATAGCTTACAGTCTCTCTTGCTTACATCTCCAAAAAAACAGCCCTGCTGCATCTTTAAATCTTCACACTTCTATTCAAAATGCTGATTTTTGCCTAATGCCTTGACTACTCTTGGATTCCATTCTTTACCCAGGAAACAACACTATATATTCCATAAAATTTATTTAGCAGAACTAGAATGGTGAACAATGTCACTTATTTTATGACAACATCTTTCAAATTAAAAGCTTTTCAGACATTCGAAATGCTTGAATTTATGATCTTAAACTTCTCCTGATTAATGCAAATCAGTGTAACATCATGAATCTCTTCCAGAATATCATCAATGTAGTAAATCAGAGATGCAGCAGGTAATTTGTTTGAACTATTATACAACTTTCCATATTTTGAATTAATTTTTTAGAATCAAGACATTATAAAGTTCAAGTCTAACAACACCAAAAGGAAGCAATTCAATGTTTTCGTTATTTAAGGGCATTTCTGAATACAATGTGAGGTGCCAGTAAGAATATTACAAAAACCACACAGAATTTATGCACTGACAACTACCAAACCCTCCTTCTTCTCTTCTATCACTAGTCTTTCTTTTCCTTTCTGTACTAGTGAACTTCTATTTAATATAACAACTAATTATAGCCAAATCCAAAAACAATAGATGTCCCAATCATTTGCAACAGGAAATTTCAACCAGTTCCATCTGTACCACCTAACCAATTTCAGAGACACAAGTATGTGTCAGAAAATTAAATTTTAATTCACAATGGAGAAACACACTAAAATTTTGCAGATTAACTGAAGCAAAGCACTATGATAAACTATTTCGCTCTGAATGTAATTAAAAATGGTTTCTACATAGCAGAGAGTGTAAATGTGTGCTTTGCCAGCTTTGTGTATACAAGCACAAACAATAAAAATATGTAGTTTCTTTTCACAGAAGTTTAGGCACATACAGAAGATGTAAGGTTTTAAAACACATATCTAAAAAGTCACGTTCAGTTACCCTAATGTTCTTCCTATAATCCATATCAATTTGGATCTTACAGGCTCTCAGGTAAGCAACCCTCCAAATCAACCCTTGAATACCAAAAGGAATTTCCTTGCCTTTCAGAAAAGCTGGGCTTACCTATGAGATGCCAACATTTTACCTTCATGTTACATCTGCTTTCTCTTATGCTTTAAATCACACATAGTCAATAGGAGTAATAAATATTTGGAAAATGTACCAATGGATTTCTGTGGATTTATTATTCAGCCTAAAGATTTAGGGCCTCAGGCTCCATATTTGAAAAAATCCACAGTCCACACACATTATACCTGAAAGCATCTCCAGTTCTTGGCATTTCAGAGCCGAATAACAGGGTTTTTTTTTAAATAAATTTCAACAAGGTGAATAAAATTAATACAAAAATTAAATGTCTTTTCAGACACATAACTGCAGTCAATTCAAGTTACAAGAAACATATTATTTCATCTTTTCATAAATTGCTGTCTTGAAAGCAGTTCTTCCCTCCTCTACCTGCTTTAGAACTATATGCCTCTGGGGTGCTGATCATTTTACAGATTTCCATACATGATTTATTTACATCCAATGTCTTCAAGTTATTCCTGGAACAACACTGACACCTACCTTAAAACAGTTATTTTTCTCTTCTGTTATGGTTACTCCCTTTATACATGAAAACCCAGCAACTGCATCCATCTCAGCTATTCCTTTGCCAGACTAATTGAACAAAACTGATCTGTTCTTGTAAGATAAATCTCCTTTCCTGTAACAATCTGAGTAGACTTTTAACCTCCTCTAGTCTTGTATCCACCTCTCAATCAAAAATAGTGCTATCATTACAGGGGAAGCTTCACCGGTGTATTCAAGGGTCCTATTTGCCTTTTTACAACCCTGTGATATTGGTGATACATCACCCTGCATTTCAGTGTAGCATCTAAGTTCAAACAAAAAGTACCAAACTTCAAACTAAATGGATTGTTTTACAGGACAGGAAATTAGAGTAACTTGAGAGGACAAACAAAAGGAAATACAGCTTCTAAATCCTCCACTTTTAAAAAGGAAGATAGCAAATATTTACATGAAAGAAATTATTCAATATTCAGAATGTCAGTAGTATTATTTATCTGATCTTCAGTGGGAAAGACATAAAGTAGGCATTCAAAACAGCAAAAGGAACATTGTACTCAATGGCATTGATGATCCTGCAGATGAAGAACCAGGTTTCAAACTGAGCTTTAGTCTTACAAAAAAACCCCCAAAAAACCAAACAAAAAACAAACCCCAAACCAACCCCAAACCAACCAAAACCCGATGCATATCAAACACATTGTTGATAAACCATTATTTAAGCACAGACAACTGACCACTGAAAATTCAGTGGAAGTTGGATGAATAGCCCAGATGCCTGCAGTATTTTTATTAACCAAACTCATAGAGTAAGAACAAATAATAACAACAATAATAATATTCTCTTTATTTTCTATTTACTTAAATTTTTGTTCTTTAATCACACTTACCTTGGTTGGCAAGTGGCAGCTTATAATATAGAAAATAAAAACATTTAAATATTTTAAATAGATGGATTTAGTATTTTCATTGCCTATATGTAATCACTGAAAAGGCAAGAACCAGTGTATTCAGGCTCAGTCCAAGACACTCACTCTGCATTTTATTTTATTTATGACACACACTACTCCAAAGTATTTAAAGATTGTTGTATCAAAGAAAAAGCTGAGAACTTCCGTAAAAGAAAAGCATTTCCAAGCGTTTTATTAATACTTTAAAAGCCCTGTAAAGCTAAGATATTTAAGTACAGAATAAGCTTTCAACCCCTGAAGTGACTCTAGATGACCCTTTCCTGCCCTGGCAGCAGGGCTGGACTGCATGGTCTCCAGAGATGTCTTCCAACCCTAACTATTCTGCAATTCTGTAAAAATGTTTTTATAAAGTCTTTATTATTTCCCAGGCCATCTTTTCCATCTTCTTGAATAAAAATATCTTACTTTTTTATTCTTTGCTTTTTCTATGCCAATCATGTTCTGAATTCACCTCATTCTGCTAATCCTGTACAGGAATAACTGTGATGGACAGCTGGAACAAGGCCCACCTGCAATCTGAGTGGATGCAACACTGGAACACTGAGCTACCCTGACTATTTAGCCAAAATCTTCAATAAGGTTTATGAACTTATGATCTGCAGCTCAGTAACGCAGTAAGTCTTCCAAAACCCACAAGCAGAAAAGCTTGTACATGAAAACATGACCCACATATTTTACAAATCAAACACATTTGCCTCTCCCTTTCCTACTGACAAAACAAACTGAGTGCAAGTTTTGGTAATGAGATTTTAAATGTAACAATCTCCTCTCAGTGGTTATCCTCATTTCCCATTGTTTTCCCATTATTTCCCTACAAAAGACACCTCGAATTTTCTGAAGTAGCTTCTCTTTTATTTCTACATATCTATCAATCAACTTCTACTTTGAACTTTCTCTAGTAAGCTTTCTTCCACCTTCATCTTTCCTCAACTCTTCTTACAGTAATCCTTGCTCTATCCACATTACTTTTGTCAGTTTTGCTCCTTGACTTGCGGAATAATTTTCATTTTTTCCCCTTCCATCATGCCTTGTAATATTTTAAATTATGCTAATAACCTATTCTCTCCCACTATATAAAGACCTTTTAATGCACCAAAGCAGTCACAGTAATAAAACAGCATAATTCTTGTAATTTCCACCTAAATCAAAGTAAGTTTTAGTATGTCATTGCCAGAAGGTTTCTTAAACCTGTCGTATGATTGCAGAAGTAGTCTCAGTCTTCTAAAGACAAAGTCTTTTGTTTGCAAAGTCGACACCTGAAAAGCCCAATTATGTTCATAAAATAAACCATATATTCTTCTTCTGTTTATGGAATTACAAAAGTGGAAATATATCAATACTCTTGAAAACTGGCAAGGCACAAAAGAGCTGAGTGCTGCAAAAGGCATTAAAAAAAAAAAAAAAAGAAAAAAAAGAGAGAAAGAACATGGTTATAGATATGTGCAAAGAAGTAACATGAAAAACCTCCCCCAGAATATGCCTATGCTGTGTGGCAATACTTAAAGCTGTAGCCTTAGAGAAACTAGTCAGAGGCACTAATCTAGACACAGTGACATACTTGGTGTCTCAAGGCTTTGCAGTAGCTAAAACACAACCATGAGAAAACACACCTCAAGGATAAACAGATTTGTAGATACTAAAATCAATGTATTTGCATGGCAGGCTCACTAAGTAATACTTTAAGATCTTGATATCTTCCAAAAAATCATTTATTTATAAAGTTTGCTAAATTACAGCACTATACTTCAGAAACAGTTTGCCAAGGGTAATAGACATGTTAAGTGCTTCATTACTGTTACTAGGGGATTCCACTCCATTGTGATCCTGTTCTATTCCAGACACATTTCAAGCTCATTTATCCATCACAATGATATCAGAATGCCTCCCTATATTTCAATATGAAATATGATCAATATCTAGCATGTGTGCATATTCAATGTCATAAATAAAGCCAGGCATTTTCCTGTTTATTCTTTCACCATTTGATGAAGGTATACTGTGTCTGAATGTTACTTGTCATGAGTGACACCTTACTGGAGAACTTAAATCATCAATGTAAAAACCTAAAATCCTCTGGCTTCAGAGAAAAAAAATGAAAAGTTTTATCCACCATTTTTTTTCCCTAGATGACTTTGTATCATGCTTTAAGTGCACAAATCTTATTTCTGAATTTTAATATCGTTACTTGCTTTGGGCTATAAAACATAACCAGCTTTTCCTCAGTTCTGCTGAAGAACCTACATGAAGTATATACTGTGCAAAGTTATGTTGTTGCAAGGAAAATTCTGCTACATTTCCAATACACTGGTGTCAGTGCACATAGAAAGGCAGCCGAGTTTTAAAACACCTCCACCATGAATTATGCCTGTCTCTGACAGAGCAGCTTTGATAATGCAATAAAGGCCTAGAAGAAATAAAATACTTATAGATCTGAGTTAATCATTTCCAGGCAAGATTTTGTTTCCTGTTTAACACTTACTGGTCAGTTCTTAGTGCTCTCTTTTAGTGGAAGAAAAAAGAAGACCGTCAAAAATTAAATTCTACCTCTGTGTCAAGAAATCCAGTTGTACTCAGTGGTCTTTTTTCTTCCAGCACTACTGTAGCAGAATTTATAGCCCAATCTTTTACTAAATCTTTCTGGTTCTCGTTGATAACAGGCCTATTATAATCCTGGCTGCCATCCACTCCAAATACCTGAAAATGAAACAAACCATTACATTCATTAACCCAATACCATCCTGATACAATGTTCAATGTTAATGGATGGATGGTGGCATGCTGGATAGTGGGTATAAATAGGTTTTAGTGTATTATGCTTATCTGTTCACCTTAGTGCAATCTACAAATTAAATAGAAGAAAAATCTATAGCAATTAAAAAAAAAGTGGAAGTCTACACCGACATTGTGAAAATTCAAAGAACTACTAGTTGGAATGGTCAGATATGAAAAAATGACACTGATGAAAGGAACAAAAGACAAAAGCAAAATCATTGCAAAATGTATTTGACCAATGAAGGGAAAAACCCAGTAACTGGAATCACCAAATTTTCAGATTTTTGCTATTATCTAATGAAAATAAGAAATACAAATTCTTGCATTTGCTATTCATATGCTTATCAAACTATTTCTCTAATACAAACAAAAATTCAGTTTTTCAACAGTTAGAGACTTGGCAGATGTTAAAAGTCCACCAGGTCTCATGAATCATGTAGACTCATCTCATCCAAGACATGACTTGGCATAGTTCTTCTACTACTCTGTTTCCTAATGATGCTTATATTAATCTCTTCTGCTTTATGCCAGAATAATTTTCCCATGACATTTTAAAAACACCGATCAGAAAAAAAAAATTAGAAAAACATTATTACCAAGGCAATTTAGTAATAAGAATTTTAGCACAAGAATCACCAAACTGTTTGTCAAATTTCTCGAGTCATAGAAAACAGGGAATATCAATGCTTTCAGAATTGATGTATAATCAAAGACATTTTCAAAAATATCTGTATCTTAGAAACATGTAATTTATAAAACTTGCAAATTTCTGCCTAAGTAATAAATTCACTACTTTACTACTATGGACTTAGACATCAAAAAATTACAGACTAACGTGAACCTCCCACACACATTAACACTGGTTGCCAAAAGTAACAGTTAACATCAAAAATTTTGTCATCTTCACAGATGTTATCCTCCTGTAAAAAACACTACTAGTGCAGAATAGGAAAAGGTGTACAGAATTCTTTTTTCTCCAAAAGTGTGCTGTAATTCCGTTTTGCATAGCAAATCTGGAGGACTGGTTTATTACAACTCTCAACAAGATTAGTGTCTTCAAAATGGATTCACCACTAGATGGCCACAAACCATAAAGTTGTCAGCTCCTGAGAAGCAGACAAAGGAAAAAATCATAGTTAAGCACCCTGTCATTCAACTCCTTATGCTCTTCTAACTGTACAGGAGGAGCTTGCTACAGTATTACTACATTTAGACCTGAGGAAATTTTCTCAAATGCACTGGTCTTGTATCTTGCTCTCATGAGAAAAGCCTGCCTTCCTGACATCTTAAAATTCAGGCAGTGCTCCCTGAATTTTCAATTTATAAAGAAATCATATCTAGAGTCTTTGGACTAGAAGTTGCTTAAGAGTATTTACAAAGTATTTTTTTTCTTTTTATAGAAATAGAGTGTTAAAACGTAAGTTTTTGCTTTCGTGATATAATTCTGTTTTGTACAGTTGTATCAATTTTTGAAGATAGAAACCAGTTACCATCCACTGACACCTTTCTTTGAATATATCACTATTCTGCAGAGACTTTTTTCTTTGTGTATCATAGATTCAGTGATTACAGAATTTTACATGTTCTTTTAAATGAAGCAAAATTCTGGTATTATCACATAAGCACCAGAAGGAAAATATGAATTCCACATTTCCATATCTAATTGGAACTACAGCAACAAATTGCTGCCTGTAAATTGCTTCATTTTATCTGACAGCACATTAATTTACCATGTCAAATTTCTTTACTTGTATCAGAAGTAACGCTTCTTTCAGTCTTAACTTTTCTAGTACTGAAATAATGTTTAAGCAAATTTTGTTACTTTTCTATTACTAAAATTACTGCAAAACCAAATTTGAATATTGACTATTTTTTCTGTGAAAGGTAATATGAATATCATGAAGACCCAAGCAATAGCACTCCTAATGTTCCCCCTCTCTATCCAGTGGGGATATCAGAAGAGATAAGCAAAATCTTTGGGGACGGTATTATTAGAAAGTAAAACATCTTCTTCAGTAAAAGTATATTTTTGTACTACACTGTCATTCTTCATCTGATACGTGCATGCACCTGTCTTAAGTTCCACAGCTATACAACTGCAAAGCTCCTCTTCTCACAAGAAAGAAGAGATGCATGTAACTCTGATGTAGCCCAAAGACTAAATTTCAGACTTGTGATATACAAAAACCCCTTAAAAAGACCATAACTAACATATAATTAACAACTCAAACAGTAAAACTCTTCACAAGATAAAACAACTCTTTCAAACTACATTTGACAAAATGTAGATCATTACTTACACACCTGTCACAGACCTGCAGAAAAGCGATACTATCAGAATTTCAGGATTAACCAATCCACATATTCCATTTATCAAATAATGAGCAGAAACAGCCATGGAATAACCTGAATGTTTCTGCTGGAAATCATCTCTCTACCATCTAGAGAATGGAATTGGTACTTTCTGGGCTGCTACAATATGGCATGTGTGCAAACAGTGGGTTGTTGTGACTGAAGCCCAAATGGATAGAGACTTATATATTCCTACAAAGACTAGATTACATTTTTCAGTTCTTTAGATGTTTCTGTTCTTTAGATATTTTCATGACTGCACAGTCATTTAAGGGGTATCTAGGAGATAACTTAATCAAACCAAGAAAATTCTGAGGAAATGCCGATGACACATATTGCTGCATCTCTCATCCATGCAGACAAAAAGACTGAAGTTTCTGTAAAGCTTGGATTTGTCAGAAGCAAGTATGAAATATATTTTAATTAACTGTGTTTTGGGGAAGAAAAAGATGAAGTCAGGTTCCACAATCAACACAGATTTGGACACACTGAGCTGTCTGAAAAATGAGAAGCAAGCCTTTATTTTTGGTAAAGGAGGTGAAGTAATTCTATGTATTCTATGTGATTAACCATCATGAATCATAGACATCCACTACACAGCTATCAATGACAAAAAGAGGTTTCCTAAATCATTTACCCTTTTAAAATAGCACTGTAAACAACAGGGACTTTCACACTACTCTGATCTTGCATTTTTTTGAGGGAATCTGGGGAAAGAGGAGTAATGTAAAATGAAAAAAAATAAATACAAAGAACAATTAATAGAATATTTAAAAAAACAATAATATTAATGCATTTTTAATAGGTGTAATCTAAAACTGAAACTACCAGAGAAAGACATATCCAAGGTAGCAGCTTCCTGTAATTAATCATTCTGGAAAGCTGTAAATTTTTTGCCCTGCTTTGTCCTATTGCTTATTTTTTCTGAAATTGTATTTTAGCAAGAAGATTACATTGTTCCATCCTGATTGCTTCAAGTTTCATGAAGTTACAGAACAAAAACCAGGATGAAAATTTTTAGAAACCCTGAACGGTGACTGACAGAAAAATCTAGATACCCCACCAACCTGCACCATTTCATGGGGTTCTTGCAGGCTCTATGGCACATGGCTGTAATGATAGAACAGACACAAACACGGTGTAAATGGTGGTGGTGGTGTTTAAAAATAACTACTTTATTGTTATGAAGCATGAAACAATTTCCACTGAAAATCAAGACATTTTAAGTGGCATGGGAATGGTGACAAGCTGTAGAAAGTCAAGACTCGCGTACGAGATGTTCTTGACGTAATTTTGTTTAACCTGCAATCCCACTGGGCTCTTAAGCAAATGGATTAACAGGTGATACAAGAAAGACATTGTCTAACTGGGTAGCTCAGGGGCCACCAAGATGGCCAAGGCTAGAGCATTTTACCTGTGGGGGACTCTGGGGAAACTGGATCTGATCACTTTGGAGATGGAAAGGCTTTGGGGTTGGGGTTGCCTAACAGCAGTCCCCCAGGTACAATGGGGAGAGTATTAAGATGACAGCTGGGCTCCTCACAGTGCTACAATGCAGGGGAACAAGGGACAACTCACGTAAGGTGAGACAGGGTATGAAGAAAAGCTTTTTCACTCTGAGGATAGTCAAGCAAGCTTGCCTACTCTCTGCCCCTGTAGGGCATGAAGGCCCAAAAGCCCCAGGCAAGCTGGCTGACCTCAAAGCTTCTTTGAGCAGGGGGCTGGATTAGACATCTCCTTTCCAGATCCTTTCCAGCTTATGTGATTCTGTGCCCCATAATAACAGTGATCTTACATAATAACTTAGCATCTCAGGTCTCTAAGTGCAAAGTTTTGAGAAAGCCCCAAGTATCTCAGAGCAGCAGGGAAAAAGTGAGCTCCTGGCACATATTTTTCAATTTCAAAGCAGGGAATTAAGTCCTCCAAAGATCTCCTAAGATAATCCATTTACATTCTGCAGTTCAACCAGTAAAGGGAAGGGACAAAACATCAGGCTAAAACTATAGCAAATCTCAAAACACTACCTTGTTACTCACTGGAATGCAAACTTGCCCTGATAAAATACAGAAGGAAAATATGCAACAACTAACGGCAAAAAAATTGTAGCTTAATGAGAATATTCACAAATGTCATCACTTGATAGCAGCAACAGTTTTTCCAATATTCTGAGAATATAACCTTATCTATATTAACCAGTAATTGTTAAAATTCTTTATCCAACCAAATCCAAGAATTAACAAAATCTACCTAACACAACAAAAGCACGATGCAAATCTTGCAAAGGGTACTGGCATATTTTTGGAGACAGCCTGAGACCACCCCTTGGTCTCTTTGGCAAGGGCTAATGTTGTAGAAAGCAGAGCACTTTCTTTTTGTTAGGTCATACACACTTCCCTGTAACAACAGCTCATGACTCAAAGTTCACCTGCTCATCACCATAGCTGCAACACAGCTCTAACACAAGCTAGCTTTAGTGATCAGGAATTGGTCTTGTTCACTCTCCCTTCTCCTGCTCCAAAGTAGATGAATTGGTACTTTTTGTAGCACAGATGAATTGTACTAGAGGTAACATAATGTCTTTAGAATTAACTGTCAAGATGATTCTTTAAAACCACAGAAGTCAATTTTCTTTCTTGTACGTGCAATACTTTCAAAAGATTAAAATAAAAACTTGTCGGAAAAAAATAATGGTAACAGGAATCATTTTTTTCCTGAATACGAAAAAAGATAATGGTTTGCAAACCCCCTCCCCCACACCCACAATCCTCACCTGATGTTCTTATGTGCTTTTCATAAACTTGAAAGTTTTTCCAGTTGTATCTCATTTAGATGCTTTTCCAAGTGCATAATATCTGGACTTTACACATGCCTTACCTTTAAATTGTTCCATGGTGTGACACCACACACCAGTTCTACAATACTATAATTATTCAGTACTTAATGACCACAGAGCTAGTTCCTCAACCAAATTATTACTGAAGATACTGACGTAAATGGGAAAAAAGTGTAATTTGAGACTTCTAATAGACATGTTCATTCAGTTTTACAGCAAATTAAGTATAGTAGAATGGGAAAATCTGAAGAATCCCATCTAGTTTTAAAAATTTTAGTTTACATCGTTTCCCCAGTAATCCTACTGCTGAATTTTTAATGAAAGGGACATACAGTAATTACCAATACCATCGATAAAATTAACAGAAAACCAAAAATAAATATTAAGAATTCTAGCCGCAATTCCTATTCATTAATGATGGCATTTGAAAAGTAAAATTATTTCAGTAACCCTTTTTCTATTCTTTCAGATCCTAACAACAGTCAGGGATGTAATCTAGAAGCATATTTTAAAACAGATCATGATCTGAATGTTATTAATTTCAGTGTAGGCAATCTGCATAAAAGGAACAGAATAAAACCCAATGACAAGAAAGACAAAAGTGAATTCAAGGATGAACATTTAAAAAAAAAATAAAGCAGAGCAATGGAAAGGAGAAAGGGGCACTGTATCGGGCATTAAAGGAGGATCATGGCAAAATAAACAAGGAACAAGGGATTTAATTTGAAATAAGGTATTTGACATTGTAAAGTGATGGGGATGTAATTTATGATAGCGTTTTATAACCTTTTAGGGGAAAGGAGGACGATGAGTATATTTGTTTATCACAGAAGTCAAAAGTAGATTTCAGAAACTGAGCTGTGAACTGATAGAGTCAGACCAGCAAAAACCAAATATAAAAAAAAAAAAAAAAAAAAGGGAAGTATGATTTTGGAAATAAAGGCAGGATTTCAGGATTTAAGCACAGTTTGGGTGCACTATGAAAACAGAAACTGTAAATAAACCACACTCAGAGGATGATTGATTGATGGCAAGAGAGGATTCCAGAGAGCAAGGGAATGGAAGAGGCTTCAGATCGTCTCAGCAGATCATCTCGGTAATGCTGCATTTGGTGTTCAGACTGAGCTCCTGACAATTCTTCCACACAAGGTAATTCAGGCATTCATAATACACAGTAAACTGGTCCTTAGAAGTCAGTTATTGGTCATAGAGAAAAGACAAAAGGCCAACATTTTTTCCCACCTTTCACAAAGTAAGATAAGAATACAACGCCTCAGCTCACTTGATGTTTAGCTACTGCATGAACTGTGTTTAACCAAGCCCCTTCTGAGGAGCTTAATTTCAATAGTTTTTGCTTGTTCTTGGCAGTTATCCCGGCCATCCCAGGCAAACAGACTGTGTTCTGTGCAGGGCATATCTCATGAATAGCCATGGATTTTCACAGAAGCTGTTTACGTCATTTTAACTCTATATCAAAGTTATAGAATCAGATGCAAGATGCTCTGGTATAAAAAAAGCCACATAAGGAAATGAAAAGGATCAACATGCCAAGTCTAAGAGCTTACCAGACACCAGTTACATATTTACATGCATACATATTTTGTCCCTGGTTTGCTACTGTGAAGAATTAATTTTCTTTAGGATTCCAAATTAAAAAGGAAACAAGTTCAGAGGCTGTAAAACTCCTTTCCTCATAAGAAGAAAATATTTTAAACATCCTTTGAACTCTTGACAAAATTTATCAGCTCAGATGATTGGACAGGCTTCAAGTGGTCTACTGCTTTTTCAGCACTGTCCTCATAAAACAGTCATTCTGCAAACAAGACACTCAGTGGGGCTCAAGGCATTTCTCTCAAAGAAACTGCTGAAGCAATGGTAAAAGGAATTAAACCCAGAGAGTATAAAAAGACAGGAGACCTGAAAGTGATTTGCTGAAAATAGATATATCTACGTCAGTTCCTTAAACAGTCATTGAAATGTACTGAATTTTTATTTTCTCTTAACTGACTCCCTGCCCATCGATTCTTTCCAGGTAGTTCTTCCATTCATAATACTGAAAAAATTGCTGAAAGCAGTTCCATTACATGTATCTTAACTCCACAACCAAAGAAATTATAATAACAATCTGCAAGATTATTGATATATTTTTAACATTTCCAACAGAAATGAGCTCTGGTATACAAATTTATGAACACTTAAAGCAACAACAATAAATCATTCAAAAGTAAACAGTACTTCAAAAACACATTAGCCAGTATTATAATGTGGTATGAACAGATATACCCTGTGAGTAAAAAGAATAAGGAGATTCCATTTTATAATAATCATCTTTCAGAACAGGGTCCCATTCATACCCATACTCAAAAAAAAAGTCAAATCAAACAAGTAAGTATCATCATGAGCAGAACGATCTAGAAAATAAAATTGGAAAATCTGTTGTCTACAGTGAACACCAATACAGTTTTCCTTCCATAATTACTATTCCAAAATTTTGAAGAGGAAAGAACAATCTCTCTCAGATTGAGTCAACAGAGTAAGATTTTATGTATACTTATTGCACAGTATATAATCAAATAAAATTTAAGGTGACAGACTGCACATTAAAAACAAGACCATTACTATTAGGGCCTGTCTGTCTACATAAATAAAGAATTTATAATATCTAGAATATGGAGCTTGCATTGAAAACAAAACCATTACATGGTCACACTAAGTCTTTCTGAAGGTGGCAGAAGGGTGGATTGAGATGTGATTTTGATACATTTTTTTAAGTCTTCTGTTTGGGAATCAGTATGAATCAGTTGAATTTGCAATCTAAATTTACTTTGCTGATGAAAATAAATCAATTATCTTTTAGGAAATTTAAATAAAAATAACATAAATCAAGTAAAATTTGGGGACCAAAGAAAATTTTAAGCCAAATATTTCCATATGCATATGAACTGCTATAATATTCCAGATTTCCTGGTTATCTTATGGGAAACACTCATATAGCCTCAACTCTATTCCATCCCTTCCCTTCCCACACATGCATAGAAGAGCTTATGTCTGCTATAGTAAGTTATACAAAATATTTCAATTTTTTAAATATTCTAAAGTGAAACTGGCTGAAGAAGAAAGACAGCAAAAAACTCTAGACAAAACAAACAGAAAAAGAGCCCTCAAGAATACCCCCAAACAACTTGCAAAATACCCCTTTGAGTTGCCTTTTATTTACTGCAATAGCCTCAACGTATTTAATATTCCAAACACATGCAGAATTCTTTGCACATTCATTAGTATTTATTACTGACAGTGCTTTGCTTTATTGAAAAAGGAAAGTTATTAGCATGATAATTTGGTCTCTTTATATCTACAAAAAGAAGATGAACTGCAGAAGCATCATTTTGAATTCTTTCATCCACTGGCAGACTTACCTTTTCTGTGGCCTATGAAGATTTTTTAATTGATATGACTGATGAGAACAACTTTCTTCTAATAAATTTGATTTATTTAAAAAACATAAAATGGATAGAAAATTTACAACTCAGAGATAAGAAGAAAGCAATTTCTAAGTGTAACAGAAGAAAGCACTGAACCCATCTAAAGAGCATAAAGACTGGATGTAAAGGAAAAACAAATCCTACAACCATGCCCCATTTACTTGTATATTTTATATGGTAAATTTAACACCAAAAATGTTCTAAATTAAATCAAGACCCTGAATTTGTTTTATTTTGTACATAGCTGTTAGCTACACCAATAAGACCATTATTCTGCTAGAAAAAGTTGTGTTTTTTTGATGCTGTTTGAGTAGAGCATATTTTATGCCACCTATGTTCAAGGTGGGCTTTGTGGTATATAACAGCAGCTTGTTTTCTTGACATATTGGTGAAATTGCTCTCAATGGCAATTTTAAAAAGAGCTCTACAAATATAACAAGAGATCCATAATCTATTTTTTTCCTTATGTTATTAATATTTTTATTTTCTAAACCTTAGCCTACTAACCAATTCATACTTCTCTATGTCTAAAGTGACACTCGAACACCTGGATGCAAAAATATCATTGGCTAATGAAAAGACTTTTAGGAAGCAAAGTTTAGTGGTATTTTTCAAGTATTCTCTATTAATAAAGAAAATTAAGACACAACCATAAATTTCTACTTGCATCTTCTTTTAACATTTACAACTGAAAACTATGTGCATATGTGCTCTATTTTTTCATCTTAAAATAAAATCTTTTTTAAAATCTATTTGAAAGCACATTTGAAAGCTGTATAAGACACAAGCCATAATGTAATTGAAAACTTGCATTTTAGGTAAGTAGCAAACATTCACCCCAAGAGAATCATGACTGCAAATATATTATTACCTCTCTGTGTTAGGGAAAAGAATCAAAAAGCTTTTCTCTGTTACTTATGAAATGTTTTCCTCTTTCTTTCTGATAATGCATTTTTCTCACATTCTCTTTTCAAAAGTCAGGCTTTAAAATGGTTGAGAAATAAAGGTTCTGTCATATGCTGTTCTACTCCTTTTCTGCTATAGTGACAATACGTTTCTCTTAGAGGCTGTAAGAGCACCAGAGGAAGAACTGGATTCTTAGCAATCTAAATGAAATAAAGATGCT
>WEIU01000628.1:45573-76095 GCA_013389925.1 Aegithalos caudatus | reverse complement strand
TTAGAATTACATAGAGAGATGGCTTTTTTCCTTTTTTTTTTTTTTTTTTTGTTCTGAGAATTTTAATTTTGATTTCCTGTATGTTTCTCTTGGATTAATGCAAAGAAGCATTAATAATCCCACATTGATTTTTTACAAGTTAATACTACTCTTGCTTTTCTGGTTTGCTCTTATGTTCATTTCCAGTGAAAAGAGAAGGCTAAGGCTAAGGCTGAGTCACACTTGGGAGTAATCTTTGGATATTTGGGCCATTCTCATCCTTTCCTCCAATAAAGGGAAAAAATACCCAAACCCAGAAGTACTTTATTCCACTGAAAATTCTCCAGGTAAACCCCACACAGATTTTAGCATCATTTTAATGTAAATTGCTACTGGTAAGAATGCATTATTTGTGAAAATGTTTTGGAAAGTGATCCTTGCTATTTGTAATGCATTTTCATCCCAATCCTAGCAAATTAAACTCTTGAATTTCAATTAAAATTTTACCCAAGAGACACCCTTAAATTAGACTCAATTGAGCAAGCATAGTAACTACTCAGAAAAAGGACAGGCTTGCCAACAATGAGAAAGTGCTTATACTGAAATAATTGATAAGATGTACGCCAATAATTCTCTTAAATCCTCAATAAAGAAGCACAGGAGTCAACAGGCTAACAAAAGTCCTTGTCTTATACCCCACTTATCCTCCTTAGGCAAAGTAAGATTATCCAGAGCATTAGCAACTTAAAATAGGAGGGAAGCAAAGCTGAGCTGAGCTGGAGGACAAAACTTTGGCTTCCATTTGGTTCAGACTTTCTTTGTTGGCTGTTTTTCTGCACTTCATAAAAATAGTATCAGACTACCTCATATTACCAAACCAAATAAGAATTGCATAGCAGGGCTCTTTGAACTGGGTGTAAAATATAGTGTTCATAAGATTTCAACGCAGATACTAAATGAAATGATACAGAAGACCTTGAAGAAAAATCATCTCTGCTTTACTTCATAGTAAATGTTTAATACCTAGTGGTGTCACCTTTAATGTTAGCAGTTAGGGAAATTTATGATACCCAAAAGCTTTTATATAACACTAAGATTATTAAGCAATAGTTTACTATCATCCTTAAGGCTTCCATTCACATCCTGTTCCTAAATCTCTTGTGTTGCAGGAGAGGTTTGTTTCAAACAAAAAAATTACTTTAGCTAATCTGAATAGATATTGAAGGCCACAAAAAATTTGAAAATATATCAACATTCTCAGGCACATGGTGTGATTCTTGGAATGTCCTGTATAGGGACAAGTGTTTGACTCAATGATCCTAATGGGTCCCTTGCAACTCAGTATATTCTATGATTATAAATATTAGACAGTACTGACATTTTTCTCATAAATTTTCTATTTTCAAATGTTATTACTTGGTGTGGTTTCCAAAAAAGACCTGTTGAACTACTACTATATTTAGCTAAAATTCAACTTAAAAATTTTCTGATGCAATTTAGTTGAAGATTTATAATTTAAGAATAAAATGTAGAAATGTAGTTCCTTAATACTTACTTGGTTTATTTGGAATACTTTTAATTCCCAGTTGTTTCTTGAACAACAATTGATTCAAGTAAGTCAAAATTTTTCTTTTTCAGAATCCGTAAGAGGTGAAACTATTATCTTTATTATTTTATTGAAGCCAACACCCTTTACTTTAATCCCTGTCTCTAAATGCTCCATAAACACCTCTTTTAAAAGAAAACCACTTATAATACAATGTCCCATTTACCCACTACTTCAGAATTTTTTTACAAAATCAAGCCAGTAAAGCTAGCTTGTCTTGCAAAAAACCAGTTTTCAACACTAGCCAAAATTCATTCTAATTGTAATAATGTATTCATTCAGCTCTGAAAAGTTTTAGACATGCAAATGAATCCTTAGGTAATTCTAAAACAAGTAGGTGATGAATTTCCTGTTAAGTTCACAAAACCCTAGCCTAGAATTGGATGCAGGCATTGTACCATGACACATTATCTAGGAAAACACAACAAAATCAGAAAAAAATCCATTTCAAGTCATGTTAAGCAGAATGATTGAACATAGCTTCTGCTACCCATATTTTCCTGTTGAATCCAAAGAACAGTTATTTAATACAGTTTTTAAACCACAAATACCATTTGTATTGTTATTGATATTTCTGTTGTTACCAATAAGCAAACTAGGAAATTTACATTGCTATCATATAAACACTTTTGGAAAATCAAGGCATTTTTATACTTACTCTTTATAGCTGACACTGAAATTTAAGTTATTGTTACTTATTGAATATGCTTTTAAAATAAGTATAGAAAACATTTGCAATCTATATGATCATTTGGATGGAACCAATTTATATAATGAAAACTAGGGACAATAAGCTTTCAAGAACTAACGAGTATTTTTATGAGGGACATAAACCACCCCCATAAAAATACCCATTAAATGATTTTTGGTGCCTTGTATTTTTCAGTACTGAAATATTTTGAAAACACATTAAAACTACCAAACTTTAAGAGAACAGCAGCATGAAACAAGGAATAATGTTTAGCCAAATGCCTGCTGCTGCTCTTACGACATCTCATATTTTTAACATTATAGACTGGTTTAAAAACTTGTGTTATTGCAGCAGCTTTAATAAGCAGAACTGAAGTGGTAGACAGCTGCCCACACAACCCATAACACTTGTAACATCAGAATGCATTTCAGATTTCTCACCTTGTCAATCATTTTGCGGGCTTCCATTTCTTCAGGATTGGGATTTTCCAACTCAATAGTGTAAGTACCTTTGTCACTCTGGTCATCCTCATTGTCCTTTTCAGTAGCAGCAGAAATATGTTGGCTCTTCAACTTTTTGTCCATCTCCTGGTTCTGATTAGGCCTATGGCCAAGGCTTCCTGAACTCCTTAACAAGGCAGCTTGTAAGGCAGGTAATGCAGCAGAGGATTCTTCTGATTTCTGGTTCAGAAGTTTGGCATGAACACCATGTACTGCTCTGTGATGTGATGAGCTAGCTTGCACAGGTGAAGGGACTTTCTCACCTGGTGCAGGTTTCACTCTTTCAGCTCGTGTGTGAGATGTTGGAGATGGGGATTCTGGGCACAAAGCTCCTACGTTCTGAGAAAAAGAGTAAGAACGTCTCTTGCGAGGATGATCTTCATCAAAAAACTCAATCATAAAGGCAGTCTGACTCAAACCAGCTTGCTCTTGCTGCTTTTCTGTGGAATGGACTTTCTGGTGTGACTTTTTCAGCTCTGTATGATGATGCCTTAAGTGTTCTTCAAGTGCTGCCCGTTTACTGTAGTGCCGGTGTGCACCAATATTTTCTGAATCGCTCTGTGTGCCATCATCATGCTTGTTCCCTACAAGCAAAGCAAAACAATATACAGAAGAGTGAAACAAAGAAAGACAACAACATAACAGACAAAAGACAAGCAGCAAACTAGGAAGGAAATTATTTCAAACTGGACTTCTGTTGAAACTCCAACAGCTTACTGTACCTGGCTCTGCAAATTTGGTAGAGTTACTGGAAATGCAATCAACTTGCTACAAGTCAAAAAATGAAACATTTTAGGAGCTGATCAGTAACAGCAGTGCATTTGAAGTATCCTTTCCCCAATATTTGCATCTGTGAATACTTATCAGTGACATACAAAAGCCAGTATTTCACCAGCTGCACTACAGTATGTTTTTGAATTATATTAGTTTTGTTTCAGAGCCAGTTGATTACAAATGACTACTGACACATTCCAGGCAGGGTTAAGAGGAAAAAGAAAACCTTAATAAAGTCCTTCCAACAGTGGAAAGAGAGCCACAGTTCATACTGCTGGATTCCTCCCACATTTACAACAGTTTATCATGAGAAATGTCTACTAAAAATTGGCTTGAATTCTTTATTACTCTTTCCAAGAAGAGCAATGAGTTTTTCCATAATTCAGTCCACTCAGCATCTGATGTATGCATGTGAAATGGCTGTTATTACTTATTCATTCTACAAACTACTGAGATCTATGAATAAGGACTACGTATTTCATAAATCATTTACACACCTACAAATCATACTTACACCTACTTTGCAATGATACCTGCAAAATGTACAGCAGGATGGATACTTAAACATAATAAGTGTATCCTCATGTACAACGAAAGTGTCAATGCTCCCAAGTTTTAGCTCAGTACCTGGGAAGGAACAGTTCCATCCTCTGAACTCTTCTACATCAAATTTTGCTTATACATATATATATGCATATATATATATATATATATATATAATGTACAATTTCTGTATTTTTCATTCTCAAGAGGTTAGCTTTTTAAGGTTTTCTTATTTAAATAGAGGGATATGCATTAGGATATGCAGCTACTGTTCAGTTAAATAGTAATTACATATTGGCTAATCTTACTTATCAGACCAATACTACTAAAAATACAGCTGAAATCTCAACTTACATTCCTGTTTTCTACTTGTTAGAATAGTGCCTACAAAAATTATGTGATAATTCATATATTTCCAAATTATAATAAAGCAATATCCACACCACAATAAAAGAAATATAGTCTAATTTTAGCAGTGGGCCTTCAGTACAGAATATTGTAAGAAAAAGCTGAAGAGAAAACAAAAGCTGAGGTTTTTTTTTTTTTTAATTGAACTTTTAAAGCACCTAGGTATACTTACTATCTAAAAATACAACTAATGAATGAGAATAGAAACAGGCCATACAAAATTACAAAATTCAGATATTTATTATGGCCATATGCATCCCGTAACTTACACCTCTTTCAGATGAAAATTAATGAGACTTTGAGGAGTTTCTGCCAGGAAAAGCCTTATAGACAAAGCCCCTTCTATTTATCAAAGTGTCATGGCTAGTATCTTAAGGAACATTCATGATTACACTATATGTACATGAAGGCCAAAGAATGTGATTTACACCGGAAGAAATAATACACTATTATCTTTATGCTAGCACATTAATCTAGTTGTGCTTTCAGAATTTTATTTTTAGCTTAATTTGAAAGAGTCAGCCTTAGAAAGCAGACTTTTGATCAATAAGGCAAAGAATATTGTAGCCAGTCCCAGCTGGTTTAAGGATTAGACATGATAATGTTGCAGAATCAAGGAAAATGAGAACTGTAGGGTTAACCTGCTGAAATTAGAAATGAAAAATAAGAGAGACTTGAAAATTTTTCATCAGAAGTTTTCATTCTGAAAGTTTGAATGGTACTGGAATCTTCATCTGAACATCAAGACTATCTGTTTCTCTATTCTGTTAAGTGACAAGCAAGAGAAAGTACACTTGTCATGTAACATTTGATTTAATTTCATTTGAAGTGTCACTAGCTGCAATAAATGAACATGTATGAACACCTGGAACTTCATTCAACAGCAGCACTCATATGAACACAATAGTTCACAAGCTGAGTATAAAAACTGAAGCTCTTCCTTTATTTCTGATTCCTAACTCAAACTTGACCCCACCAAACATGATCCATATAAGCAGAATGACTATATAATGTATTTCTTTGCCATAAATTATTTTCTTAGAACACAAATATTCACAGAAGATATGTTATTGAAAAAGTTGCTAAAAGCTTAAATTGAACTTCAGGGCTTTGATTCTAAAAAGCAATTCATGTTTTTAAAGTAATTCATGAGAAAAAGTGAGATATATAAAATTAAACTAAGGTTTGGGTTTTTTCCTTTTCTTTTTCAAGATCAGCTTAAATGTAGCTGATGTTTTCAGCCACACTAGAACATCTCCAATTAGCGTATCGATTGTAAAATGATTCAGCATTTTGTTTCTTATGCTCTTTGTAAGACCTAATCCAGCAATAAAATTTCCCAGCCCAAATCCTTGCACATGTGTGGAGTATCTGTGATTTGATCTGAACTCTGCAACCACTCAGGGATCCTCTGAGTGCACGCTGGTGAGGAAGCGCTCGTTCAGAATTAAGCACAGCTGGAATTGTTCACTTTACCTTTCAGTCTCTTCAAGTACACTGGAACATCACTTTTAATACTTTTGGAATCCTCCTCCGTTGGTTCCCATATCATTCTGGGAGGATTGTTCTGTGCAAGCCAATCTGCCACTTTGCTCTCTGCAGCCATCATCACCGTCTGCAGCCCCGGCAGGTCCTGACCACCAGAGGAAGAAGGCTTTTTCGACTTGTGACGCTGTTCCGATGTGAATTTTGTCACGTGGTCCTTGATCTTTACTTTTCCTGGAGTGTTGTCATCAAATTCAATGGTAAAGGAAGCGTGCCCTGAAGCTGCTGCGTGGGAGCTTTGGGTATCTTTCGTGGGAATTTCATGAATGGTGCTCTCTGCTACCTGTGAGGCTTGCTGGCATTCTTTAGTAGGGATTTCAAAATAACTGGGCTCCCTACAGAAAGGATAAAGTTCTTCACTTGCAGATGCAGATCGTTCCTCAGATTGCTTGGCATCTGTGCTGCATCCTATTAGGAAAAAAAAAAAAAAAAAAACAGAGTTCACAATACTTGGGAACTTCAGGCTCTTCAAGAAGTTTCTGAACTCCTGTAAAGGCCATTTGAGTAATTTCTGGAATAAACAGTAAGATTGTGGAATAGATCGAGCACTGTAGTTCTGGAAAAATACTTCCAGAATTACACAAAAATTAATAAAAAGTATTAATGAAAAGGCAGTTTGGACTTCAGCTGTGAGAAGTATAGAGTAGCAAAAAGGTCGCTTAGAATTTGTCAAAGTGCATGTAAAATATTTTTAGACGGTGTAAAGGTCAGATGAGTTATTTGAACATGGGAAACAGGTAAATGACAATGGTGAAATTGTTGAGATGATCATTATTACAATTCCAAACTATTGGAAAATACATCAAATCAGGGTGCTCCCAAAACAAGTGCTAATGATCTTCCACCTCCTGCAGTGGACAGAAAGCATAATTTTGTTTGGCCAAAATCTTCAGAAAAACAATTCACACATTAATGCAAGATAAACATTAATTCTGGCTCAAAAAGGTTAAACATCAATAAGCATTGGAAAGCGTCTTGGAATGGGAACATGTTATGTTCCTATACAAGATAAAACCAAAGACTCAAGCTAAATCCTACTGTCATGTCCTCTTATTTTACTTGTTGGCATAGTTTGTAGATGAACAGAAAAAGGAACAAGAGCTGGAAGCATGTAGAATGTTAGCCATGCTCTCACTGCTAAAAAAAGCAGAAAGTAGAAAAAGCACAGGGTAGTAATTCCAAGTTCCACTGTATAGCCTAAATGAAGGCTAAAGCTTCCTGTGGTTGCAGCAATGCTACCAATGTGCCTTTAAGGAAACAAACTTTTTGACTGCATTTTATGAACTACTAAGTCAGCCAAAATAATTGATGCAGAGATGTTCTAAAGCAACAGAAGCTTGACAGCTCAGCAGCAAAAGAATTCTAAATAGTTCCAAAGCAATTTATGGACCACATTAAGATGTTTAAGACACCATTTCAGGTTGCCAAGTAAAGAACTAAGACTGCAACCAATTGGTTTTAGGTACTGAAAAAAACCACCCTACATCAGCTGAGGAAGTTAATATTTGTGTATGAAACTATTATGCAATAAGATAGCAATAGAAACATTTATTCAGAAGTCAGGAATTAAAGGGGTAAAGGATGAAGGATGGAATAATGCACCTATGCTGCTCCTCACAAACACATGCCTCTTGTGAGGATTTATGAAAAGGTTCAAAATTTAAAAAAAGAAAAGGATGGCAGTGTGATACAGAAAAATAAACTATTTAAGGGAAAGGATAATACCTGGAAAAGTAAAAAAAAAGGTGTTATTGAATGGAAACAAGAACAGTAAACATACTTTATTATTGCCATGTTTGGATATCCACTGGATAAAATTACTCCAATGCAGGTAACAAAGCAGTTTTATTTTTTCTACCAGTAGCTGTTAGAACACAAAACATGTTCAGACAGGTTCTTCTCTTGTGTTGTTGGATCCCAAGAATCCCGTAGCTAATGCTTTCCATTGCACTATCAGCTACCTTATATCTGTGGAGGAGTTTTCAGGTACTACAACAGCACCTCACTACTCCCCTCCCTGGAAAACAGAATGCCTTTTAAACGCCCTTCCTGAAACCACTTGTGCTAGCAGACACACTACACAGAATTAATCTATTTTACTGATACAAAGGTTATTAAAAATCTTTGTTTATATAGAAAATGTACAGAAATGAGAAAAATCACACTTTGCAGGTCCTAGACATCAGGTAAACTACCATCACTCTCCATTTGTTTCATGCAGCTAACAAGCTGGAATGGATCAAGCTCTGGTAGGATCCAATCTAGAGCTTGGATCCTTACAATATGAAACACGGTCACAAAAAGGAGAGTAATCCACCACACAGCCAACTGATAGACAACTTTTTTCCCCCACTTGGTTCTGCTCAGAACTTCAAGTCAACAACACCATTTAACTCCTGTAGCCAAAAATTAAGCCAGATGTAGTGTTCAACGCTTGTTCAAAGAAGATAACTGGCTAATACTCAGTTTTGAGAAAGATTTCTAATTTTCGGCAAGGCAGGAGCAATCTGCTGGCCACACAACACCCAGTATTTTGCACAATATTCAGTAATTATGAAATAGCTGGTTTATTAGCATCTTCTGAAAATAATAAAAGTGCAGGCGAATTGCATCAGATGTACAGCAACGAGAGGATCTCTCACATTGGTTTGTCAGAATTGATGAAGGACTTCATAAAAAATTTCAGCGTGAAACTTGTCTGCACCAGATTTAACATTTCAAATCAACTGTTTATACTATAATAACAAGCACAGTATTTGATTCCAATATTTTTGATTAAACAGATGCTAATATGTAGTTTGAATCTAAATTAACACAGAGTTTAATCAAAAGAAGAAACTGGACTACAACTAAATTGTAAATTTTACTAAACTATAAAATTTTTTAACAATTATATAAATAAAAATAGCTTTAGTATAAGTTAATTTTAATTACTTAAACATCCTATTTTCAGTCAGAAGTACTTGCATTTTTAGAAAAGTCAAATGCATCAGAATTTAGAATTGATTAGAATAAGAAATAGAAAACCAGGAAGCAAAAATTTAATAGATCCTGAACTGCCCTTCAATATTTTTCTTGCCGATTCTAAATGCAAACCCTTAGAGCTTTCTAAATATTACAGAGAGTGATCTATGAAACAGCCTTACCTTTGAAATCCTATTATAAAATGTCATCTGCCAAGATGAAGGAAATTATGTATCAGACTAAATACAGACACCTTTAAGAGAAAACCTTCAAGCAAATACTGAAGATAGTGGTTGTCACTGCTCTGTAATTTTTAAAACAGAACAAGCACAGTCTATGTATAGCAAAAAAAAGGCAATTGTAAGCAATTTTTGGGAAAAGGAAGGGACAGGTAGGTTGTGAATTTCAATCTCTTCAGGGACTGAAGGGATTTCCTAACTGGCAAGACTAAAAAGAAAGAGGCAGAAAAAACAGCAGGATTATCTGTAAAAAGGGAGCTATCACTCTTCAAAGACCCTGAGCAACAAAAGACAACTGAGCAACTGTTTCTACAAGGCAAGCAAGGAAGCAATAATTAGTAGCTGCCATGCAGGTGTAGCCATACTATTACTGAAATGATTCTAGGAGAGGCTAGGAAGAAAACTATGTAATATCTGGGAAAGCAGCATAGGCTTAACAAAAGGGAGATTCAGGGAGATCCTTTACTAGGGTACATCCTGTGAGGAATGACTGGGGGAGCTGGTTTTGCTTTAGTCTGGAGAAGAGGAAGCTCAGGTGGGATCTCATCACTCTCTAAAATCACCTGGAAGGAGCCTGTAGTAAGGTGGGGCTGGTTTCTTCTGCAGTGAGAGGACCAGAGGAAATGGCCTTAAACTGAGATAAGGGAGATTCACATTAGACACTAGAATCTTTTCACTGTCAGGATGGTCAGGTATTGGAATAGATTTCTCAGGAATCACCATCCCTGGAGGTGTGCAAGAGGCATCTGGACGTGGCACTGAGTGATGGTTTAGTGGGTTAGGGGTTACAGTGCTGGGTGGATGGTTCAACTGGATCATCTTGAAGGTATCTGCCAACCTCAGTGATTTCTATTCTATTCTATTCTATTCTATTCTATTCTATTCTATTCTATTCTATTCTATNTGATTTCTATTCTATTCTATTCTATTCTATTCTATTCTATTCTATTCTATTCTATTCTATTCTATTCTACTCTATTCTATTCAGAGATGACCATCAGAAATGTAACATTCACTTTGTGACATTAGCAGAATCCATTACATTTTCTAGGACTTTCTGGGTTTTTTTAAGTCTTATTTCTCAAGTTACACAGACAAGTAGTCAGAATCTCAACATTTTACTTGCCAGCCTGGACAAGAAAAATCATAGGTGTCTGTGCTATTCAGATATGCAAGAAACTGCCTCTGTATCTGCATCATCCGCAATGACAGGAAATATCAGAAAATATTTTGCACAATATTCAGATTTTTAGTAATGCTCTTTTCTTTCTGCCTTAAAAATACAATTTGAAGAATGAAACATGTAAAAGAAAATTATCTGGAATTTACAAAGCAATTCCTGTAAAAAATGTCTGTAAATTTGAAGCAATATATTTATTTGCAGTAGTTGTAAGAAACAGCCAAAATATCATATTTATACAATACCCCAAAGTATTTTTAATGTTAGATCCATATTTGGCACTGTGCAGTGGTATGTGTAATAAAAGAAACTGAATTTAGTGCTTTCAGATGCTTAATACAATTTCTTTTTTTCCTTCCTTTTTTTTTCATATTCCTATTTCATATTTTTATTTCCCACTTACATTTTAGGGTTTCTTTTTGTTTTGCTTTGTAGCTGAAGTAAACTTTTCATTTTTTATTTAAAGACAAGATTGCAGTAAATACATATAATGATTCATTCAACTAGTATTGAATATGAAGATCTTTGTCTTTTAATGCTTTCATAACCAGTCTTTACAAAGAAAATCACATTTGCTCTTTCAAAATAAAAGTACAAACCAGCACTGTATATAAATCCCCATCTCTCATAACAAATCATTTAACCACCTGATTTAAAGGAGTTCAAGTGAAAAAAGAACAAAAACTAACCTTACTTAAATACATTGCTGTGATGGGTCTATAGGGTTCTGTAAGCGCCCTATGACTTACTGTGCACATTTGCTGCTAGAGCTTTGCCAAGCAAGCCGTATACACAGCACTTGCACATATTTAATGAAATAACTCATCAAAATTCTAGAACAAACTTCTAGGAACGTAACTGCTAATACTTCTGATTAAGCATCACACATTACAATGTGTGTAAACTCCTTCACACACTGACTACACTGGTATTTCTCACCTGCCAGCCTGCTCTACTTGGAAATGACACTGTTTTCTAAGTGCAAGGAATGTTTAATCTGACATATTCTTATGCAATGCTGGAATTAAAATTCATTCCAAGTGGAAAGAATTACTTCAGATTCCTGAAGTCTTCCTAAAAACTTACTTCTGTCTTTTCTTAGATTTCTGGGAAACTCGTTCTGTAACACATAAAATTCTACAAATACTACTAAGACCAGCAGAGAATGCAGTTTTTGCTTTCCCAGGAAGTGAGAGTGTAACATATGGCAGTAATAATAATTACACACCCAATAAACCTGCCAATAACATGGACATTTAACAGCTGCAGCATAAAGTCATGCCAGAGGTGTATTCACAACTGTTCATTTTAATAGAGGCTAGCAGACCTATGGATCACTGAATTCTAGAGCATTACATATGTCTGAAAAATGTAGAAAGATTTTTCTTTTCAAAGTTTTCCAGGCTGTTCTGCTCTGTTTGTAAATAATTTTCATTAGTGACTTTCTGTTGTAATAGAAATACAGTAACATTGAAATAATCTTATTAACTTGAGACTGTAAAGACTAATTGTCTATAGTTGGCTTAACAAATAAATCTCCCACTTCAATCTCCTCATTAAACCTTACCCCATCTCTTAGAATTGAAGTCTTCTTTTCTATTCACTAAATAATCATGTAATAAATCATTAAAGCATGACACAGATTTTTAATAGGATTACTTTTTGAAATGTTATCTGACTATCGATTTGACTTAGTTTAAGAATTCACCTGTAATGTACTTACCTTTAGGCAGTTTATATTAAAAAGCGTGTCCCAGATGAGTGTTTTAAACACTTAATACAATTTAACCCATGAAAGGATAATTAGCTGCACCCATCTTGAACATTTTTTAATAAAGTTTGCTTGTATTTTAAAAATATCCAAGCATGACAGCCTTCTGAAGTTTCCAATTTTCTTTCATACAAGTGTGTCTTTATATTGATTTCCTGTTATTATATTTATCTATATTATAAAACCTAAGTGCTTGAAGAAAATACATAATAACTTGTTGAAAAGAAGTTAATCTTTTCATAGAACATAATTGTAGGCCAAAGCAGCACAAAAATCTTACGATTTTTTAATTGCTTGAAAGCATTCAGAATGTATTTTGCACACTTCTACGCAGATACAGTGTTCTGAGACTGAGGAAGTGTCGGTAGAAGCAAATGTCAACTCTTATATGGTTTGTCTTCTCAAACTCTGCCAACACTAGCAAAAATTATCTACAACAGTCAAAAACCAGACTAGTAGAACATACAATTAATGTCTACTCAGAGATTAGGTGACCACGATAAATAAATCACTTGTCCAGACACGAGATTTTAATTCTACATCATCACAAAATTAAAGGGTTTTACAAAAATTTCAGGTTTTGGATTGTTCTCAGCAGTGTTTTCCTTTCACATAAGCTTTTGTTTGGTATGTGCTTTTTCAAACTGAATTTCTTTCCTGCAGATTTATGAGTCTTTCAGTTTGAGGAAATAAAAGCTATTATTCTTACACTTGTGTTAGATCAATATTATTCATATAAGATACGTTCTTGGCCAAACAAGCAACAACATAAATAAAAGGGATTTGTAATATTAAAAAAGACAAAATGTTGTATTTGCCAAGAAAGCTTTGGGCCCAAATTTGGTTTTGGTATAATATATATGGAAAACAAACAAGTTTAAGTAGTTTAGAAAATACTAATCTATTTTTTTTATTCATCATTTACCTTATGATGACTTCACTATGCAAATCATGTCAAAAATATCCCCATTACTGAATTTCAGTCTAGAACAAACTTATTTTTGTCTGCTACTGAAACAGATGGCATCTCCATGATTAGTCTGAGTGAAAGTTGGAATTTTATTTTTCTTGGGAACTAAGATAGAAGCACTGATCGCTTACTGAAAAATATCTTGATAAAATAAATACAAGATCATGTAAACCATTTGAAGCAATTTGATGCCTCTGAAAAAGCAATTAAAACTTATAAAAAATAAGAACAGGCACACTACTAAAACATATAAGCTGACATCTTGTGTCACACCTTGTTAACGGCATGGCATTGCATCAAAAACACAGACTTCAGCATATTACTTTTCAATAATCCTACATTTAATGAGGGAAAACTCATCTAAATGTTCCAATCCGGTTTCTTTATACTAGTCCAAATCTTAATAGACTACTGTCTGAATGATGACAACTTTAGAATAATATGAAAAAGGACATTAAAAAGGCTATGGTAAAAAGTTAATTACAAAGACCTTGCTTTCACTACACTGAAGTGTTCATTTAGTTTGATTTACACATTTTCAGACTTCACTCCAGCTCCTGCAGAATCAGATTCACGTTAACCAAGGCAAGTATTATGGCAGGAAAAGATAAATTCTCACCTCAATTAAAGTACTTTAAAAAACTGCAAACTTAAAACTGTTGGACCTTAAATGCATGTCTAAAGAGCTAAACAAACATGGTTGAATTTTGTCCTAATTGAGTAAGTTTTAAGTTACTGTCTTTATTAGAATAGCAGTCACTTTATTTATATGCCTGACGATAGATATAAAAGCCTAATTATAGCTACTGAGATTGAAGTTCTGGCAATACATAGTGTGTCTAGACAAGCTAACTAATAAAAAGGTCTGTATTATGGGGAAATAAACACTACCAGTTTAACTTTAGACTACACAAATCTTTACTTCAAGAACTGTGACATGCAATTCCCATTAATATAGCATTATTGAATTACAGAAGACAATGTTAGTACAGATAACCTTATATAGATAAAAGTCAGAAACAAATATAAAACACCACCACTTATTTTCAGAAATTATTTCAATAAAATATTCTTATGCATATAAAATGACAGATATGGATTAAACTAAAAAAAAAATACACTCTTCAGGTAATGTTATTTGCTATACTTAATGATAGAAAGTTGTATTATATATTAGAAAACTGACATGTTATACATGAAACTGATCTCTGCAAATGCATAGTTTCTCACAAAAATATATTCTTCAACTACCTTACCTTTTAAAAGGCTTTCATCTATGCAAACTTCCAAACATTAGTATCTGTTTAGTTCCCTAGTTAACAATATATGCAGTTCAGTAAAGAGAAAAAAAAAAAACAAACCAACAAAAATAAGACAACACGCTTACCTGAAGCCCCTGGCTCAGGCATTTTTTCTTCATGCTTGCTATCTGGCTTACAACCACCTTTTTCATCAGCTTCATCTTCACCCCACCAGGCTGGCTGTCCATACAAAGGCGTCCCACGGGGCATGGCAGAAATGTCTATAAAGTCAGCCCAAAGCAGAGGAAATAACTTTTCTGTTTAGTGGTGATATTTAGGCTAAAATCACATGAAGAGAAAGTAATTTGCTTGGATCATTTCTCCTGGAAGCTGAAGTGAAATGGTTGCATGCATTTGCCTAAATACAAAACAAACTTGGAGGCCAGACAACTGATCTGTGTTCTAAATATAAAAGCTTACTAATGACCTGATCAAAACTTCTGGCACAAATGCTTATGCAAAGGCAGCTGGCATCTCTTATTGATACCCCGATATATCTGTAAATGTTATTTCTTCTTTCAGTTTGAATTCATCAGGATAGCAGTACATTCCTAAAAGCTGTTTGCTGCTATTTCTGTGAGAAGATTCTCATTCTTACCTACATTGACCTTTCAATGAAATCTGAACCCACTGCATGAAAAACTGATCAAATTTTGCAATGTTGCCAAGGTTCCAATTTGCTGACAGCTTCTAGAGAGTGTTGAAAGTTACCTTGTGTGTAAAACATTACTGAGAACAATCAATTTTACAGGTTGGGGTTTTTTTTAAGGTATTAGTTAAATTTTAGTGCAACTACAAGGGCTGTACATATAGTTAAATATATTTGAATGCAAAAATTAAGTAAGAAAAAAAAAAAAACACTGATAAAATTAAGATTTCTACTTGATGATAAATTGGCATGGTTAGGTTTGATCTGACCTTTTAGAAGAACTCCTCATCCTACAGAGATCTAGCTATTCCAGTGTCATAGAAATGTTCTGAATATATTTAAAAGAGTCTTTATATAAAAAAATATCATCTGTTAAAACCTATCTTAGAAGCTTGTCTGTTACTTTACCCATTAGGAATATCAAGCCTTTTTTAGTATTTTATACACTTCCATTTCAAAAATTATTTCATAGCCATGCCAAAGGTTTCAACATGATTTCAAGTACTTCCTTTTTAGACAGCATTTTGCTGTATTTTTTAAAAACTTGATGGTTACACAGAGAATTTGTGAATGCCCCATCCCCAACATGTTTTCCAGGACAGGTTGGATGAGGTTTTGAGCAACCTAGTCTGGTGAAAGGTGACCCTGACCATGGCAAGGGGGTGCAACCTAAGTGACCTTTAAGCTCCATTCCAAACCATTCCATAATTGTATTCCTGTGTACTGATTTAGCAATAGTGAACAGATATGCATTTATATAACAAGAGCTAAATAATCAATCCCCTAAAATCTTCTGAGAGTTGCACTCAAATATAAATCCCTATCCTTGACTGCAATTTTTGGAAGAGTGAAAAGAAAAATAGAAGATGAGGATAAACCACCCTCCCCACCACTTTGCTACTTTATGTACCCTTAACAAGATGCTGGATTAGACAACCAAACAAACAGGTTAATTAAGTACACCACACAATCCTGTATGTGGGGAAGGAATTCTTTGAAGTGAGTCTTCTGGAAGAATAGATGAAACCTAAACAAAACTGTAGAGCCTTGACCTAAGGAAATCAGACCTAGACAGTTCCATATTAAGGACACAACAATACATGATCCCCTTCTTATTCTTTTGGTTATCTCTACTACATTTCAGCAAGCCTCATGCTGAAGCTCATCAGAGATTCAAAGAACGGTTTGGGTTGGAAAGGACCTGCCATGGGCAGGAACACCTTTTGCCAGACCAGTTTGCTCAAAGCCTTGAACACTTCCAGGGATGGGACTCCACAAACTTTCTGGACAACCTGTTCAAATGGCTCATTGCTCTCACAGTAAAAAACTTCTTCCTAGCATCGGATCAAACTCTCTCCTTTCCCAGTTTAAAACCATTGCACCTAGTCTTTTATCACTATCTGCCTGTGTAAAATATGCTCTCCCTCTTTTTATACCAGTTCCCTTTAGGTACTGAGAAGCTGCTATGTATGAGGTCTCCCTGGAGCTGTTTCTTCTCCAGGCTGAACACCTCCATCTCGCAGCCTGATGCTCCAACCCTCTGCTCATCTTTTTGGCCCTCCTCTGGCCTCAATCCAACAGATCCAAATCCTTCCCACTCTGGAGCCCAGAGCTGGGTGTATTCCAAACACACAAAGTTAAGACAACCACAGCAGAGCCACCATGACACGTTAACTAAATATGAACGATGGCATAGAAACATCTGAAACTACAGTATCTACAAATCTTTAAACCACAACAGAACACTTAGGTTATATCCTGACACATCAAACAATGAATGCTAGGAATTACAAAACAAACAAACAAAACTCCCAGCCATTTAAAAAGGGAAAAAAAAAACCCAAACCAACTGAAGGAAAAATAGTGCACTTTGTAATGGTGATGGTAAAAAGTACAAATTGTTTCCGAACAAATACTTCCACTTAAACTATAAAAATAGCAATTTCCTGCCACAAATGCTGCAAGTTTGTGATTTGGACAAAAGCCTTATATGCAAAATGTTTTAGAAATTCCAATTAGATCTCTCTTTAAAATTTTTTAACATGTGGATATTACTGTAAAAAAGGTAGAAATTACCTGCGAAAAATTATTATTTACACCCGAACTATGGTTAAATGTTCATATATGTGAGATTTTTTACTGTCCACAGAATTTCACAATCATCCTACTGAAACAAATTAACACCCTTTCCAAGTTTTTGTGCTTCTGCAACAAAAAAATGAACCTTACCCATTGATTTTTCTTCAGATTTCAATGCTTCTGTAGTTTTATGGTGCACTTCAGCTGTGGGGTCCGTTACCTTGGACTCTGAATTTTTGGAGCTGCTTTGTTTCGATCCTTCTGCCTCTGAAGATTTTTGGGATAACTGGAGTTGGCTTGTGAATTTTTCATGCTATATGATATTAAATAGAGAAAAAAACACAAACCCTCAAAGAGTGGGAAAACAAGATTCTATGTTATAATATCTATACAATAACAAAAAAAAAAGATGCAGGAACTGCACATTGTTACCTTAAGTGCTTCTTCGGGGACTCTCATCTCTCCCCTGACCACAGTAAAAAGATTAGTATGTAGGAAATGATAAGGAAAATACTGAAAAAAACTCTGAATTCACAAGAGGATTTTACAGAAAAGCAACAATTGTGCAGCCTATTATGCTACCAGAAGGGTGACAGCTTTCAAAATATGTCACTGTTAGGATACCATGCACTATCACACCCATAAATGAAGTTATTTACTATTTGTAAACAGAACATTGAGTGGATACCTCAGTGTTTTAATAATACAAGTATTTTTTTTATTATGTAGTTTGCTGTAGTCTTATCTGATGGTATACAACTGCCTATATAAATATTTCTGTACTTGCCTCAAAGAAAAGAAGACAGAGAAGACACACATTATGTTCTAAATCGCAATTGAAAGTTGAGGTTTCTTGCAGTGAAGTGCACTTTATCAGTAGTTCAGACCAAGACAGAATATCCTAAACCCTGAGATTTTCTCTAATAAAGGCATTTTTTGTAGCAATCAGAACACTTAACACAACCATACTTCTAACAAGACAAGTGTGTTCCGACACTGCATTTTTATGGCAAGGATATCATATCCAAATCTCAATTTATCTTCTAACTTCAGAGTGATGTATGTCTGTTCTGGAATCCTCACATCATTCACAAATGTCTGCAGAAACAAATAAGGACAGAAAGAAATACCATTAAATTCCAAAACAATAAAATTAAACCATTTAAATAATTTTATAAGAAAGTCTTCAGCACCACAATTTTTCTCCTGGTGATTCACAGGGAAACCATAAGCTCAAACTGCCAACTGTTTAACAAACTATGTCAAAAGGAAGGTTAAACACCAGCTGATAACCAAGTTGCATGCTGTAGGAAAGGGGCTATTTGTAAGTTCCCATATGAAACTATTTTGAGAATGAGGAGTTCCTTTAACACAACAGTCAATTCTGAGGGTGAAAAATAAGTGCACCTGTAATAAGAAGAGATTTGTTCCATGAGAATCAGTAAAGAAAATATGTAAAAAATCCAAGAATAGATAGATTTGATGGACAAGTAAAATACTTTTTACTATCCAATAGAATAATTAACAAGAATGCTATTAACCAATTAGAAGTTGCCCTCAAGGTTTGTAAAAACTGTATAAAAGACAGCATGGCCAGAATGAAGAGCCTTCTGAAGAGATTCTGTCATGTCACTGTGTGTCGTGTCCGCCCTAACAACAATGGCACACTGGCCTTGAAGAATTCCCAGCACGTTTAGTTTTGTTAGCAATATTCATGGAAGTGTTAATTAATGTTCCCTTGAATTAGCACCTCCACTTACTATTTTTCTTTTCATTTGCTTTTTCAATCTCAATTAACTGCCAGAATTGATTTATCTTCATATTTGTACAGCATTTGGCATTGGATATGAGAGTTCTGAGGCAGCTTATTTCTAATCCTTGTCAAATAATTTAAGGAAAACATGGACCAAGTTAGTGCATCGAAGTAACACCAAAAATCAGTGGTAAGAATTCAGTATATTACAACCCTACAGGATCACCCTACTTCTATCTTAAAGCTTCTAAACATGTACATGTTTCTCAAGAAAGAAACAGTTGAAATATGACATTTTATAAACATTCTGAAGTTGGAAAAACTCAAATAATTAAATAAGTCAGAAATCCAAGTATTTGAATAGTTGTGTTGCTCATGAGTCTAGTTTTAAATGAACTGTGGTTAGAGAGAAACAATCTCCTTCCACAAAATAGTAAGAGGATCATCCAATTAATTTTCTTTTTCTAAAGGAAAAGAATTTTTATTTCATTATTTAAATAATTGTTTACCTATTTCATAGAAAATAACTTCCATGGGGAACAAGAATAAAAGGCACAACTATTTACTGGTTTGTACACATGAAACTTTCAGTAATGTTTCAGGCATATTTATTTCACTTTAACATTTTGAGAGTCCAGGGTAAAAACCTCTGTGAAGACTACCCTCAAGGTACTCTGAATTTTAGTGAACCAACAGAATTTAGGCCACCTTGCAGACATGTATGTATATATGTATGTAAGCATTTTTCCTCCCACGTCTGCAGCTCATGTTCATGCACAGCATACCCAACACAGAGAACTCCAAAGGCTGTGTGTGCACTCTGCTGACAGCCTCACATTCATGACTGAAGTGACAGCACAAAACAACCAAGACTTAGTTACTTTGCCACTGGAGCTTTAAAATCTCCTCACATGCTTTGGGATGCAAGACAAAGCCAGCTTGAAAAAGCTAGTTACTATGTAAATAAGGAATCCTTTACCCCTTTAAATCATTCCACTCACATGATTTCTAAAGTTTATTCTTCAAATAGTGAGAGTCAACTGTTTTTAAGTCTTCATAAAGCTTGCTAAGCTTTTCACAATCCAGTCCTGAAACATCAGTGTGAAAGGGCTTTGCTATCCTGTAAATACTCCAGAGAAGAACGTTATTCAACAGGGCTGTGGCTTGTTAATACTCCTTCTGGTATGTTTTTGAGTTCACAAGTCAAAGGAGAAAGTACAGTTGAATTCTACTGATACCAGGGAAATAATAATTACCTACTAGCAACTGCATACATTTTCTTCAGAAAACAGAAATTCCTTCATCTTTTTTATACAGAAAAAAAAAAAAAAAGAGAAAAAGAGGACTGTCCAGAATGAGTCACAAGAGACGATCAGAAATAAAATTTTACTTCATGTAAAACTGATGAAAATTTACTTTTGGCTTTTTTTTTNGTCTTTTTTTTTTTTTTTTTTTTTTTTCAAATCTAGATGTCCAGGATAAATACTTATAGATTTTTAAGTCCAGGAAAAAGATTCCTGTAAACTTTTCACTGAACTGAGTGTGAATCAACCATACATATAAGAATACTGAGGCATTAGGGCATCAGGTGCAATTACAGCTCAGCTTGTGAAATTGTAACACTCATAACACTCAAAACCAAAATATTGGTATTAGCCTCCTCCCCTTAAACTCTGAACTATCTTGAGTGATTAAAGTGCATTACATCAGGAACGGAGTAGTCCTTTACACTAAAAAAGTATGTATCTTTCTCAAAAGAGATGAGACCATCTGAAGAGTTGCAAAAGAAATCTTTTCATGAAGTATGGAAAACAAGAAAGGGTAGAAGCTGAAGCACTGCAAGAGGCACTTGGCTGCTAGGGAGGTGGTGTTCTCTTTGGAAACAGCAGCTAGACTAGAAGAATTATCACCATATGGTACTGAGGCATTGTTCTGCCACGAAATTAAGTATGGTGTTACAAAAATAATATGTTTTCTCCATTAACCTGAAACCAGGTAAGCAAAGATATGAAAGAGAACAGTGGGAAAGTGACAGTAAGGAAAATATTGTGAAGACAAAGAGCAAGGACTGAATCCCTGAGACTTAATATTCCTTGTCCTGAAACAGTGGGAAGAAAAAGTTCCTTTGATGTCTCTGAGTAAACAGCCCTAGAGCAAATGAAGCTTCACCTCAAATCTGAGAATGAATTAGACCAAGTGAAGCAAATCACTGAAAACTCTTTATCAGAGGCAAAAGAAGGAGTTGAATGAAGGCCTTTTAACATGTATTTCTATTTAATTTCAGTTTTGTGACAAGGCAATGGAAATCTGAAGGTATGACTACAGGAGTTAGAGCACTAGGAAAAAGAATCAAATGTCTCAGCAAAAAAATTCTATGCTGAACTTATTTTTCATCATTGCCTTGAAACAGCACGCCAACTTTGAAAATACAGAGGTATATTAAATATTTAAGGACCAAAGTCCTTGTATGTCTAAAAGTGTTCAAAGGATATAGCCCTTCAGTAGTTTCACATGGAGCTGAGACTGACTCTTTGGAAGGCTGAGTTAGTTACCTTAAAATACAGAAAAGCTAATAGAGACAGTGACCGAGTTTTATTTCGAAAAGCACTTCAAGATCAAAAGGCAGTAACTTCAGAGTTCTTCTTCATCTTCCATTTATTTAAGCACTTGACAAAACTATTCACTATCAGTAGCTTTCTAAGTATTATTCAAATAAGCAGTCACAGATGAACTCATCATTTTATTCTGTACATATCACAACAGAGCCAAACATTGAAAGTTATAAAACAACAATCATAACTAGTGCAAATCCACAGTTCATAAAGTATCTAAAGGACTACAAAATTATAACAAAGTTACTATGATTTTAATAATTTGCTGTAATATCTTAAAATTTATAAAAGCTGATGTTTAGCTAGATTTCTGAATATGCAATTCCTAGAAAAGCCTTAGAACATGAAATGTCATACAAAACTTTTCCCATAGCTTTGATTTCTCCTGTACTAGTTTGCAATTATTTGACATAAATTATTCATAGAGATTTTAATAAAAATTATGAAAATTATTATTAAAAACTAAATGCAAATATAGTACTAAATAGATTTTCATACAACATGATTATTGCATAAGTAATTTTTTCCACATATGAAATACAGTTTAACATTCTTTTCTCTATTATAACAGGAGAAAAAGGAATAGCATGTGAAATAAAATCCATATCATAATTGTACCTTTTAGATATTGAAATACGTTGGGGTTTTCAGACATATTCAAAATTCTATTTATTTTTATTTTTTACAATCCTGAAATGCATAAGTGTAACATACTCCTTTTTATTGTTCTGAGATTTCCCTACTGCCAAGGTCCTCTTAATAACTGGAATTAACCACAGCGCTTTAAAAAACATGCAGTGGAAAACCCCTGCAAAGGCTACACTTTCCTTTTGAATGTTCCACCATTTCCAGTCCTGCATTAAAAAGGTATGAATGTACAATTAATAATGGCTCAAAGAAATCCCAAAACAAAGATACAGGACACTGTGGGGAGCTATCTCTTTCTGATGTTAACTTACCCCATTCAAGCTGCCCAAATCCTTCACCAAGTGTTCATCTGTAGAGGCATCATAGTTGAGTACAGCGTGTTGTTTGTCCACACTCCGTGACTAAAATGTATTAAAGAAAATAAAAGAAAGTATTTGAAAACCACGTGAAATGGTTATGGCTATTTCTTAGAGCAGCGTGATTGTTTTCTTTCTACATAGTACATTTACTGAAATTATATTAAAAAAAGGTAGTCCCATATATGAAAAAGACAATCTCTAACCCAACTTCAGGTACCCATAGCAGAATCCTAAAATTAATTCAAAATAATTATTTTCTTCAAGTTTCCCCAAATATGATAAGTCAGATCCAGACATATCTTATCCAAAGGGTTTTTTTTCAGTTCACTCTAGTATCACTGATGTTTAATCTAATATCATCAACTTTATTTCTTTCTCTCTCTCTCTCTCCCTCCCGTTAATTACATGCATATCTTTCAAGACATGACTATGATTCCAGGGTGTTGCTGTTCTCTCTCAAACACACCATTTCCTGTCATGCATCTGGGATAATTACCATAGTATACAAGCATTCAAAGTGTTTCTCCTTGATCTCAATTTCCTGAACCAATTAGCTATAGCCTCTTCACTAAATGTCTGAGCAGTTCCTGAATTACTATTCCCATCAGTTCTGACTTTCTCAGTCCTTCCTTAAGCACTTCAGTATGCATTTATTTACTTAATGAATTCTTTATTTCACATCCAAACATTGCCACACACGAGAAACAATCCTTGCTACTATTTCATCCAAGAACAGCAGCTCCCTCTTTCAGCACTCACTCCTGGCCAAGTGTTTGCAGCCTGAGTTGCTGATGGCAAGCAAGGGAGGTGGGGCTGGATGTGTCTCCTTCATGCGTGCATATGGTCAGCACCTGGACATCTTCAAGAGGTCCCAAGAGAATGGAGAGCACAGCTCATCTTTTCCATCAGCCCACACTCAATATTGTTTGCCAGTAATTCTGCTAGTGCACTGTCACAGCATGACTGCATAGTGGCAAATTCCTTCCACCAGCATTCTTCCTAATTTCAGGTTTGCATCTTCTATATCCTTGCTACTCAACTCATTTTTCAAGACTGCATTGCACAGAGAAGGGTACATTTCTGTCTGAGACTTCCATGACTTCTCTGTACCTGCATTTGTGGTCTGTCAGTTGTACAAATCCTGCCTTACCAAGTGCACTGGCCAGTTCAAGGCATCAGCACACACAAGTAGTGCTCCTAAGGGAATGTTTTCTCCTGCTGTAATCCCACAGTTGTCACCTCACTCCTCCTCCATTGCTTGAGATTTACTACTATTATTTCCCTTTTTTTAAATTTCATTTCTCATTCTTCTTTTCTATTCTATCTTATGACTGCTTTGCTTTCTCCTCAAAGAAGTGAGATCAGTGCTTTTCTGCTTATATTTACTATTTTATTTTTAGACTTTTTATTTTGCTCTCCATTTCTGTGGGGTATAATGGGAGGGGGCAGGATATCAAAGTGGAGATAAGGCAGAGACAGACAAGTGAACAAGCTCCTTGCCAATATAAGCTGCACTAATATACTACATTAGCTAAGTGTTTTTAATGGCAGATGAAGACACAGTAACACGGTTCATTTTCTACTCACTTAGTAACCTTTCAAGTGAAAAAAATCTCAATACAATGAAATTCATTGATGTGCATGTTCTGCTGAGCCTACAATATCAAGCACATATTACACTTTTCCACACTCAAGTGGAACCTCTGCACCAAGAATTACCCTTTTTTTACCTAAGCTATTGAAAAAAATTTTGAACTTGTCTCGATGTTGTTATTCAAATACATACTGTATTACTAATAATTTAATTATCTTTATGTGCTACGTCGTATTAAAAACAAGTTAAAACAGAAAGGACATGAAAAGATCCTCAAAGCTTCATGATACTGTGTCACATCATCTGAAATGCTAAGAATGATTACTCAAGTCTGCGGCTTTTACAGAAACATTTGAAATTCTGCAGAACATCACAGTTCTCAGGTTCAGATTATTCACATAATAATTGGACTTTTTATTAATTTCAGCTGATCTTTACAGGTGCAAAGACTCTGCAAGTCTTTTGAATGCCTTTTTTTCTTTGGCTTTGTTATTGCAGCCTTCCATTCAAATTTCAAGGCATTTAAAATTCCTTCTTGTAAGCCTTCAGTGCCCTGGCTGGCAGCTAAATGCCACGCAGCTGCTCACTCAGTCTCTGCTGCCCCAGCGGGATGTGGGATAGATCGGGAAGAGAAAAGGAAAGAACTCATGGGTCAAGTTTCAGCAGCAAAGAGGAAGAAGGAAGAAGAAGTAAAACAAATCAAGTTTTAAGAAGGCAGTCACTTCCCCTCTCACAAGCAGCCCAGTGCCCAGACAGTCTTTGAGCAGGGGGGTCAGAGCCCTTCCCTCAGTTTTAATTGCCAAGCACAACACATTATTTCTGACAGAATATCCCTTTGGTCAGTCTGGGTCAGCTGTCCTGGTTGTGTTCCCTCTCCACATTTTGTGCACCCCCCTCAGTCAAGTGTGTGTAGGAGGAGCTGAACAGGAGAGAATGCCTTGAAACTGCACACACACTGTTCAACAACAGCCCAAGGAGTGGTGTGCCATCAACAGTGTTCTGGTCACAAATCCAAAACAGAGTACCATAATGGCTTCTATAAAAAACCCCAGCAACCAGCCAGATCCAGTACAAAGATTTATACATGACTGCAGAAGTAAGAATCACAGGATAACTGTAGCAAGAGCCATACAAATATAAAGAGGAAAGCTCCATCCTCAGTTAAAAAAAAATGTAAATGGTGTTATTTTAGATAGATATTCTTTAATTCAATCCAGACTACTAAGAAAATAATCAGAATACAGAAATATATGCATCCTTCTTTGCAAATAATTCTGATACTGTGAATGATACTGATTTTTTTTCTTGGAGATGATTTGTCCATCAACATTCAAAAATATTTCTAACCATAAAGGTCAAAGAAGGGGAAAATGTAACATTTATCCACAAGCAGGCTGATGCAATAGAGCATCTAGCCAAATAGGAAGACTTCACATTATGATTGAACACATTTACAAAAAAAGAAGGCAGATCAGTATTCCCAGATGTGAACAAAACCTCTTAGAAAAACAGTGCTTACAGGTAGAGATCTGAGGTTTATTAAGCATGAAACAGAGTTGAAATTCTTCTCATTAAGGCCTTTATAATATGTTTTCTGTCAAGCAATTATGAATAAAAGCATTAAATTCTGCTTGCTTTATCATGCATTGTCCACATGCTTTCCAAAAGAGAACAACCAAGCTGTCAAGAGTGGAAAGGAAGGTCTTGCACAAAGAGCTATACATACAAAACAAGAACACATTATTAGCTTCTCATTTGGTGGGTTCCCCCCCCTGCAGCACTATGTGGTGTTACAGTCATGCTGGCATGTAGACCTAACATAGCAGCAGGCTAGAAAGAACACTCTTGAAAATCACCAGGCTCCCTGATTTTTTTTCACTAGCTCTGAAGTAAATATGCAACAATTAATGTTAGTAAATAACTTGAATCTATTCACAGTATTATTCAAAGAGGCAGCTACCTTTGAAAGTGAAGTTCTGTAATACAAAATAATAAATGCTTCACTCTAAGGACTGAGCTACTATGGATGGCATAGCAGAGAAGAAAGGAGACACTCATTTATAGACTGGAGTCCTCTAAAACAAGTTACTAGTAAAATAAAAGCATTTTTGGATTATAAGCTACTGGGCAGGAACCAGTGGGGTGGGGCTTTTTGGTTGCTTTTCTTTTGCTGTTGTTTCATCTGTGTGCATGTTGTTTGTTGGGGATTTTTTAAATACTTCCCACATAAATTCCCAAGACATCATACTATCTGTTGTTAAAGAGAAATTAAGAGTATTTTCAACTGCTTTCTAACATCACCAATAAATAAAATATCTGAATGCCTTCCGAGGCTGAGCTCAAATGCAGTTTACTAGAGATACTACATCCTCAGTAATAAATATAGGATTACATCTCTAAGTTCTTCATTTGCAAGTAGGATTCTAATTTGACCAATAATGGCTGCATACACAACTTTTGGGAACAAAAACTCCAAGCCAAAATATTTTATTGAACAGCTGACGAAGGGTTGAGAATATTAGTTTTGAAGTTCAATCTTCTTAAGAGCTCTACAGTAAATGACAAAACTTTAAAAAGAAACTCCCCAAATACTACCATAGTCATTAAAAAAAAAAAGAATTAGGAAAAGGCAGCTCAGAGGACTACAGCTTTGACAGGGCAAAGTGCATGCAATACAGCTACATAACCACACAGCTACACACATCTAAGAGTTCCACAGAGTGATCCTCAAAGTTGAGGAAGTTACTGAAGGATCAAGCTGTTTTGACTTGCATATTTTCAATTCTGTTGAAACTGAGTCATTCAACTTCCTTAGAGACAAAAAATGCTCTTCTCTACTAATTTAATTTTCCTTTGTACAACAGAATCCGGGCATGGGGAGAGAGTTACATCAAATCATGTGACTAAATTAGATTACAAGTTGCTGAAAAAAGAAGGCTCCTTTCAAAAGCTTCCATCTCTCTTAACATTATCCCATTTTATGGAACACAGTCTACATACTTTACTGGTCATATTGCAAATTTGTTTCATCTTCTGTATTTGACTTATACAAAGAAAATTTGGTTCTCTGTACTGAAGCAGTAACTGCGTGATTGATGGCAATACATTTAAACTATTTTTTTTTCCTAAGGACACAAAAGATTCTTCAAAACAACTGCTCCCCCACATCTGGGGAATTTATTTTTTAAAAGGAATGCATGAAACTGGTGCATTAAGTTCACAATGTGAACAGCTGCACAAGGAAGGCTGAAGCAATTACCTGTAACATCAGCTCACAGTCATCTCTTCCAACAAAAATCATTTCTCGTGGCAGCCTATGTCGGGTGCCTCCACTGCTCACCAAAAACCAGGATGTTAAGCTCATTTTCTGCTTAGCTGATAAATCCTTGGCAAAGCTACGTCATCCTGCAGTGAGAAAGAAAGAGAGACAGAGAAATTCATTTTAGTTATTTTTAGCTACAGTTTCTGCTCAGCAAACACTGTGAGCAGAATATTAAAAGCCTCTGAAAATACAGCATTCTCAATAGCATGTACTGAATCCAGCAATCACAGGAAACGACAGGCTTCAGATTTACATACTCTCAGGCTCTACTTCATGTAGCTAGGCAGATTTAATTGGCAACCTTCTGCAAAAGGAACAAGCAGCTAGCTAATGCCAAAGTTGTATGTCAAGTTGTCAGAAAGCTTTTAGCATTTGACCACTTATTATCAAGATAATTGCTACAATAATGCTTCACCATCACATCCAATAAACAATGTAGCAAACAGTCACAAAAATACAGCAAGTAACTTGCATTTAGTGTGCATTTAGTATTGCAAACAAAGCAGGGCAAAATGAACAAATTAGAAGTTGTTTGTAAGTATTAAATCTACAAGAAGCGTTCCTATAAAACTTTACCTTTATTTATCTAAAAAAGATCCAACATATTCCATAAAACAGAAGGAAAAAAACCCATAGCTATTTAAAATTCCATAAAACTGGATAAAATCTTTTACGGAAAACTTCTTCACATAACATCATTAACTTCAAACTGGACAAAAATATGATTAAATCTCTATTCAGAGTAGTTCACTGGCTAACAGCTGAAAAAAGCTTTAGGAGTATTCCAAATCTCTCTTAAAGAAAATGCAAGCCAAAGCAATTATTTCATTCATTCATAACCACACCGTATTCATTAAAAGAGAAGATAAAGAAAATCAAAAGCAACCAGCCAGCTTTTCTCCCAGTACCCAATAGCTGGCATTTCTCTTCTATTTATATGTCAATTAGTGAATTTCTGCAAGGTTAGCAAATGCACTGTAAGTAGACATAAGTCTGTAGTGGACTTGAGCATACTCTAGAATAATACCAAGAATTCAGTGAGGTCCTCAAAATGAGGGCTAACATGGAAACACCGAATGAAAAGACAATGCAAGCACTATGCCATCAGACAAACTACAATTGAGAAGACACCACAAATTACTAAAACATGTAAAGATAACTAAGCTGAAGTCAAGACTGCATGTGACATGGCAAAGCAAGTTTTTACAAAACAGCTAGTCATACGCATCCCTTGTGAGGTGGTAAAATGTACTAGCAGAGCTGTCAATCCAGTTTAAAAAAAGTAATGCAATTCACGTGGAAGAATTTAGACCTAATGTGCTAAGGAGTTACTGAATAAAAAAATAAGCATGTATTGTAATTGTATTCTATAGTAATACTTAAAATAGAATTATTTTTCCACAGCTGTATCACAACACATTCAAGTGAAATGTATGTCCACTGAATGATATCTGCCTCAACAGAATACAGCATCTCTATTTTATTTCTAGAAACTAAAAAGATTAAAAATTACATCTACAATAAGAACTTGCTGAAATAAATTTCAATGTGATGTAGCTACTAAACACGTTTTATTAATTAAAATGGATTATTCAGCACCTTTGAAGGAAATTAATACTTGTATTTTCAATTTAATCTAGTTTAAAATGACAAGATAAACTGGGTCAATCAAATGACATTTTTCAGTTCACTTTAAGAGCGGAAAAGGAAGTATCACAAACAGCCAACCTACATTCCAGCTTTTAACAAGTAAATTAACTGGATGTTTGACAGCTAGCATGCTGTTCAATATCAAAGCTTCTCTTTCTGTTTATATTTTACTTTATTTTACAATATCCCATCTGTTTATCATAATTACGTTTGCACCATTTGGCCTTCCTGCTCTAATTGGAAATTCATATGAAAATCTCCAAGACTATATACAAAAAAAATCAAAAATTGGAAGAATTTCTTAGCAGAAACTACTTAAACAGTTGTAGTTCACACAGGTAGACTGATTGGAGAAGAGGAAAACTATTTTTATTTATAAAACAGACAAGTAGGTCAGCAACTAGAGCTAGGAAAAAAAAACCAAACCAACGCTCCAAACTTTCTACAAGTGATAAAGCCTGACAACAAACAGATTAAATTAAGCTATCTGAAATAATTTTTAAAAAACGTATTATACAAAGCAATCACTGCCACACAGCTTGGCGGCACATTTGTAGTTAAAAGTCCATCACCGGTTCTATCAAACTTAATAATGTTGTTCTTTTGAAACAGTTGCTGTCTCAACTGCAAGAAACCATCAACCTAGATACATATTTTATTTTAAAGTATTCTTTAGAATAAACCAACAGCTTTGATCAGAGCTATGCTGGAATCTGCACAGCAGAACTGTCTAGAAACAGAATCCAGTAGCAACAGTTGTTTAATATCAGAACAAAAAAACTGTATTCAAAATTGGATATGGAAGTGCACTTCAAAGTCATATAGACAGTATGTGCACAATTACATTGCACCCCAAAAACTTCATGCAAGCTTGCAATGTATTGAATACACTCCTGTCTCAAGTACTCTGGCTGTAGTGTTCTGAACAACACAAGGATGAAAGATGCTTCACTGCCTAGGAGATAACAGATTAAATTATTATATGACAGGTGTAAAATCATCACAAGAAGTGTCTCTTTACAGAGTGTAAATTTAGGTCATGATAATTCTTGCAATGAAATTTTATGGATACTAGAAGGTCACACAGGGTTCAAAAAGTAGGTTTTTTCTTTCATGAATGCTTATTAACAATCCTGTTACATGCATTGACTCCACTTAGGAAGTACTCAGCTCAGGAAGTGCATGCATGGTGCATTTTGAGAGGCTGGGAGGATGGTCTAGTGAGGTTTCAGTGTCCCACACAAAAACCTCTCTTCCTTATCTAGCCTTTCTTTATGCATAACAGGATATTGTCCCAGGTGGACCTGTCTTATCCCAGTACAGACTACATTTTCAGATGAAGTATTTACCAAAAATATTTCTAACCTAGAAAAGAAAAGAATTTT
>WEIU01000628.1:25413-35934 GCA_013389925.1 Aegithalos caudatus | reverse complement strand
GGGGGAGGGGGAAGAGATGTGAAAGGGAAGGCTAAATGGGAAGAATTCCAAACTACACATACTTCTCCAGGCACCAAACCAAAAGAGGAAGCGGTACTGTAACCCCATCCACAAAAAGGGATCAAGTCATGCTTTTTGTTTGTGCTTTAGTGAACAAGTTTGAAGGCTTGGATTTTGATTACTTTAAGAACTACCCACAATTACTATGGAAGTTACTCATTTTTTGTCTCCAACAAAAAGACTAGACTTCAAACTCAGTTAAGTTCAGCTGCATAAAAAGCTATGTTAAGCAACACCGACTATGCTTCTGCAGTAGAGAAATAATCTTCTGGTTTACCAAAAATTATTTTACAACATTTTAAGATGGAACTAAATATGGACAAGAGCATAAGAAGTTGATTAAGACTGATCATTATGAGTTCCACTTTTAAAGGCTGGAACAATTAACATCCTGTATTCTTTAAATTATTCTGTGTTTCATAGAATCTTGGAACTGGTAAGGTTGGAAGGACTTACATCTGGTTGAACCACCCAGCTCAGGCAGAGTCATCCTAGAGCACATGGCACAGGATTGTGTCCAGACAGCTCTTGAGAACCTCCAGTGACAGAGATCCATGAGCTCTCCAGGCAATCTGTTCCAGTATGAGGTACCTGCACAGGCAAGAAGTTCTTCCTCATGTTCAGGCTGAAGTTCCTGTACATCAGGGTTTTTTAAAAATGTATTCTCCTTCTACCACACCAAAACCATTTTTAGTTACCTGAGGTAATAAGGCTTAAGCAAATGTTTCACTTCCACCAATCGTTCCTCCCAACAGCAAGCTTTAGAGAGCTGGAGATTTCAGAGTTACAAAGCTCCCAGGAGTTGCAGGAGAATGCAGAGCTGAGCAGAACAGGTTCAAAAGAACAAGGCCCTTGTCCCACTAGGACACTGTGTTACAAGCTCAACAATTCCCAGCTCCTTACAGCCTGCTGGCCGACCTGTGCCCGTGTGGCTCCTTTGTGCTCTCACTGCCTTGGAAGGGTGTTTGCCACTTATTTTCCCCACAAAACATTATGGGGTACAGAACAAGTTGTTTTCCCCACACAACAAGAGTGAGCTCATATGCATGTTTAAGATTCAATGCAGTTTGGGATACAGGACACATCCCTAAGAAACCAGCCATTACTTGTTCTCCTGTATATGTTTTTCTCTTTATTTTATCTTAATAGGATTTCTTTACTTCAAATCAAAGGCAAAGAGCTTTCCCAATGATGCCAGAATTTCAGAAGTGGATTTTTTTTTTTCCCTTTAGCCTTGAATGTACAAGCCATGTACTATTGCAATCTAGAGGGAGGGAGAGAAAAAATACAAACATTCCCTGTACTTGGTTTCCAAGATGAACAGGTTAGGGGCCACCCCATCCAGGCACACAAGCGTTTTTAACAAAATGAGTGCATTCTCATGGCATTGCAAGATAAACACACAAGCACCATAAAGGATTAAAGAGATGTTTCATTAACAATGGTCCAACTGTGTCCACCAATACATCCATAGAAGTTGAACTCTACAGTTAGAAAACAGCTGGTCTAGAATATACCAGTAACTATCAACTTGCAATCTTTTGCAGACAGAAAAGCAGCTGAAAAATAAAAGAATACTGAACAATCATGACAAAACAATTATTTTTTATTATCTGTATTTTCATTCTAAGTAGTTAAAAAAAACCTCTATGAACAACAGAGCTCCAAAGACTGATTTTTATTCAAATTTTATCTTCAACTTCAAAGTGCTTTTCAGATACTTTGCAGGTTTGGTTAGAAAGAAAACACATTTTTAGATTCTGCACAGCTTTTAATATTTGGTAAAATTCCAGTGTATCCAGGATTTATGAGAGGGAAACAGCCTGTGCCTAAGTTTTACTAGTTGAAATGGAGAAGGTAGCTTAATTAAATTTAAAGATGTAAATAGAGGAGTTGTATGGGGTGTGAAATTTATAGTGTGGCACCACTTCCTTATTAGCAGCTTCTGCATACACACTTGCATTGCGGCAAATCTCAAGTAGCCTACTTTGTGTGAAGTCCCTTGTGTTCCCTGCATCTGCCAGGGAATAGGAATTATGACACAAAATTAATACATGCTATCTAATTAATATATACTAACAAAACTAATACACAGGTTAAGATACCCTGTGATAAGTTGCTTGCATGTCCAGAACTTCAATGTATTCATTTATTTCCAACCCTAGCGTTGAAGATTCAGTGGACAGGCAGAGGGTGAGTTTGTAGCCTCACCATAAAAATGCTGAAGTGAGGAAGCTGCAGTTCCACATTAGCTCAAGCCAGTGTCTCTGCTCTCAGGATCCCAACCCTCTCACCCTGCCCCAGACACCAAGTCAGGACTCCTGCCTTTCCTGCAGCTGCTGGCCTCAGGTGCCTCTGCAGCTGAGCTGGGCTATTTCAGGGCTCAACTTGCAGCAGAGTAACTCCTGTGCTCTTCTCCACTCCCAGAAATGAAGGAATGGTGCCCAGAAGCTACACACCACTGGTGGACCAAAGCAAAAGGAGGGAGGCTGTGCACGTGGGGGAGGGAGAAAAGGGAAGAACAGGGCAGGACCAGGACAGCCAGTAGTAAGCTCCACACAAACTGCTAGGAGAACACAAGGCAATTACACCAAATCCCTCTGAGCCTCACAGGACTTCTTACATTTAGACAAATATATGGGAACTGTAAGGACTATTAATTCAGAATCACAGAATGGCTTGGGTTGGGAGGGACCTTAAAGATCATCAATCCCTATTTCATGGCCAGGGGCACACTCCACTAGCCCAGATTGCTCAGGGTCCCACCTGGCCTTGAACATCTCCAGGGATGGGACATCCACCACTTCCCTGGGCAACCTGTTCCAGTGCTTCACCATAATTTCTCTTCAAATATGAAGTAGTTTTTTGTATTTATCCATTACGGATTAAAACTTTACACTTTGCAAAATGTTTCAATGTGTAATTTCATTCCTTTTTCACTTGTTCAACCATGTTTTATAATCCACCCATGGATCAAATCTTTAGTCTCTCACCTCAAGATGCACTAATGCAGTCTTCTAAATCTGTTTTAGATCAGTGACCCCTAATGTGAATAAGTTGAATATATTGAGTAGAAAGAAAAAAAGAATTCCTATGGAAATAACCATATAAACAAAACAACACATGAACATTATTGAATACATTTTTTGAAGTCAATGGCATTGTCCCTCAAAAACCACAACAGATAAAAATAGCAAGGCATAAAGCTTTTCTTGGTTTTGGAATGAAGTTCCACCAAGGGAAAGACTTACTAAATCCAAGAACTCAGGGATCTTAATCTCTTAAAATAAGTCCTGTCCCACATTGCTGTTTGACTTTATTTCATTAACTATACTAAAAAAAATACAGTAGTATGCTTGATAATATTTATACTTTTAAATGAAATTAAAGGGTTCCAGTTGCCTCAACTGGAAAATGAATGGATTCATGACTTTCTGTTCATTCCCATGTCTTCCCATCCTTAATTTTTATTCTAATGTTTCAGAAGACTTTACCATATTCTGTAGTCTGTCCAGGCAACATCAAAAGGAATTCATTTTGTTAAGACATTCAATTAAATGCCCAGCCATATTAACCAAACCAACTGGAAATGGTTTTTGTGTGGAGTACATAAATGAGGTAAGGAAAATTTGACACCAAAAGCAACATCAGAAACTCTGGCAAAAAAAAATTTCTCACTTCCTAATGAACTTGAACTCAAGGCCCAATGAATAAAATAAACCTTTAAAGCACTTCAGCTACCTGCAGGTATTAAAAGACAATTGTTGCATAACTTAGTTTCTAGTTCTGTTACAAACAGTCACCTCCTCAAAGCCAGTAACCAGGCAGCATTTTGAAACAAGCCACATGCAATGACAATCCCCCAAGAGTTCAATACAAACCAGACCCTGGAGAATCAGCCTGCCCTGAGGGGGAAGGTGACTGTGCTATTTGCAGCTTCAACAACACAACACCTAGCACTTTTAACTCTGACAGCTGAAGTTGCAAATGAAGTGTGATAAAGCAAATGAAATCAGGCCACAAAAATGGAGAAAAGCGAGATGTGTTTGTTTAGGCGATGGTAGAAAAAACAATGCAATATGAAGACAATTACATGTTATTTAGAAGTTTCAAATACTAGAGAAAGTAGTATTTATTTCAGGAAAATAGAAAAAGACATATTGGTTAATGACAAGAAATAAACTTCCTACCACAAGCTAAAGAATATAATGCAACAGAATTACACTGGGCTTTGTATTGTGTAGAAACAGATCCTGCCATACACAGACATCATCTGCAGCACCTGAAGATGCACTGACTGCACTAAGGCCTGGGGCAGACAGAAACTTAGCATGCTCACAGGAGCCAAAACCAGAATTCTGAACCAGAAAAAGAGCCAACAAAACAAACAGGGTACAAACTGGCAAACTATGATTATGGAAACAATGATACATTTTTCTACTACCTTATTTCAAATATTGTTATTGCCAAACTTAAAAAATAATTTAAAAAAAGGTTTGTGATCTATCTGAGCCTTCAAGTGATTGACTCGATCTAAGTACAAGCTTAAGTTCAACCTGATTTTTTTGTGTGTGAATGTATTTTTCCATTGCTCACTCTTGGTTTTCTTTTTTTTTTCCCTAGTTTTGCTTTGGTTTTGGGTAGGGTTTTTCCTTTAAATACTTATTTTTTTTCATAACACTCCTACTGATCATATCCCAACTATTCCTTTTCACTAATTCCAGTTCAGTGCCAGCAACATTATCGTTCTTACTGTTCTCCAATTAGGACAAAAACCAAAGAGAAAAAGCCACGCCGTATTTCAACAGGAGAAAAAAAACAGAAAACATAAGCATTTTCATCAGAAGCCTTGCTGCAGCTCCCCATAAAACAACTGGAGATAATTCTCTCCATCAGGAATCTGTTTTCAGATGAAAAACACCCTTATGCTTCCAACCTTCATTTCAGACCTTGAGGAGTTTGTGCCTCCTTCTGATATGCTATGTAATATATATATAATCTGTAGGACTGATAGTGGGCATGCAATTGCACCTCTCAGAAGAGCACTCAGCAACAAAGAACTAGGCATAGGATTCCTTGCAATATATTAGGACTGGGGCTTGTCTAAAAAGAGACCACAAGGTGAATATAAAGCTGATTAATTAATATTAGATTAATTTAAAATATGCTAAAAATTTGTGATGAAAATGCTAATAGTTGAAACTAAAAACATTTATTTAAACAGGCAGGAATTATGGCATACATAGAGCTAGTTAATTTCACTAAGGCTGTAAAAGATTCAAGTCTACAATGACTTCATCAAAATAAAGGCTCTACCCAATTATCACCAATCTGGCCCGATAAAATAATCAGCATGATGTTTAAATGACTATGAGAGCATGATGACTGAGCAACATGTAGAAGAAAAACAGTTTTTGAAAAAGCCCTTTTATCATGTTTATCAGCAAGAACTGTAAGAGTAAAACAAACACAAAATGACCACCGAGGGCAATATTATCCCTAACACAAAAAAAAAAGTACAGGTTCCATAATTCTTGTGTCAACAAGTTGCCATCGTTCTTCAAAGCTCTCTGCTAATGCAAAAGCTAAACAACAGGTTCTGGATTCTCAGTGCCTCCTCAAAGGCTTTCTGACTAATTTCTGCTAAAATTTTTAAAATATTTGTAATAGTCAGTGTTACAGTCAAAGCTAAAATTCAAGCTGTGTTTTTTGTCTAGTGAATCACCTCAAAAAGTTGCTCCTATAAGAGGAGTTTCACCCTCATTTTACCCGAATGCGCCCTCTGGAAACCAAGTACAATAAAAAGAAAATACAACCATTTAAAGAAAGAGGAGATGAATGACCAGAAGAGTAATCATCATTAATCTCACAAAATTGGGACAGCTTTTTTGCAATAAAAATTGTAGAAAACCAAGATTTTAATTATTTAACTAACTTCATATATTGCTGAACATGAATAAAAAATTAGTTAATTTTTACTGAATTGCCTTTTCAAGACTCAGTTGAAGAAATGAGGACCAAGTGGAAGGAACAATCCTTAACAGAAACTACACCTGCTCAAAAGCAGAAAACAGATGGGAGGCTAGCAATGCCCCAGCAGAAAGCAAGAAATACTGCTTGCACCTTTTTCAACTCCCCCTTGGCACCAAGTCATATTTCTTCTCTGAGAAAAGATACTAGGTACAAGTCTGAAGAAATGTCCATCTATGCTGCCATTTTTAGGAAAATTCCAGAGGGGGAAAAAAAAAAAGTAAAACTACAATATTACCATTAAATGTTTTCTGTTTCGTAAGCTAAATTATGGAATAGACTAATTCTTGACATCAAGATTCCTCTGGTGATACAGGTCCACAGGACTAAATCAGCTAGGTCACAGCATAGAGAGGAGAGAAGGCAGGAGTAATGTGAGCAGGAAATAAGTATGTTCATAAGAAAACTGAAAAGGTATCATGACTCTCTAACTTCCTGCTTTTTTTTTTTCTAATTCTGAAATGCAATCCACTTTGGAAAGACAAGTAAGACAAAATTGAAAAGGCTTTGGTTTTGAACACAGAATGGAATGCATATTTAGATAGCCAAGTGTTTGCAAATGAATAGAAAGATCATCAACAAAATTATTTGGGCATGTAATTTTGAGGGGAAAGTTGCAAGTACATCTGATTTAATGCACTGAGTTTATTACTACTTTCAGACCATAATGACTTGCTAATGGATTGATTACAAGTTTTTCATATACCACAGCTGAAGACGAACTAAATACTCCATGCACAAAGAAACATCTTGGAAATGCCAAGGAGTGGCACCACTTCTGTTATTATGTCTCTGAAAAGCTCAATAATTGCAGTTCTTCTTGGAAAGAAACAGAATGAGCAGAACCAGAATTTTATTTAGAATTAAGTACAAAATGAGATCTGGAAAACGCATCACACAGACTTCAGAAGACTCAGCTATTTGAAAAGGACAATACCCTCGAAAGTTTCACCGACTAGATCAGAATATAAAACATTTTAGCTCAAAAGAATGGAAACAAGCAAACTGAGGACCCTATTACAAGAACACCAAACCTTATAATAAAAGCAGCAGAACCAGCCAAAAAAGCTAGACAGTAAGAGGGCTGCAGTTGTTGGATCTGCATCAGCCCACTAGACCCACCAGTGAATGATGCTGAAGCTCTGAAAAGCACCTAGCTAAGGAAAAGTATTTTTTATAAGTTTTGCAGAGGAGAAAAAGAGAAGGAGAAACAAAGTTGACTGATTTGTGGGTTCACATGTGAAAAATTTATCACATTCTATTCAGGAAATAAAAAGAAAAACTGTTTTAATCTCTATTTTGAATTTAAAAATCTACCATTTCTCTAAACCCCTACCTACTAGCACCTTCCTATAATTCACAAACCTCCCACACTTCAAAACTAGTAAATAGGAGAGAAAAAAACTATGAAAATACTTGAAAATTTACATCCCTAAATTTCATAAAGGAGAAGATACCAACATTAGCCTGGAACAAAAATCTTGCTTATGCCAGTACAAAGGCCACAATGCTTAACAGAACTACTTGTCCTCCCTCTTTTCACATTTACTTTCCAGATAAACTTTTTTTCCTTCCAGTGAAAGGTTCTGAATGTTTAGTCTGTGACCGTGAACATTTTACATATCAAGGACCTCAAATAAAAACTAACAGAACAAACCCAGTGTCTTAATTTTTTGTTTGTTTGCTTTGATACATAACCCACCTCCTGTCTGACTGCAGCAGCCTGCAGTGGTGCAGGGGACAGCCATCTAGGACAGTAAAGTAGATGAAATGTATCTTTGATGCTGGAAAAATGAGTCTTCCTCTCTTCCTGGCTTGACACTGCTGTCCCCGTTCTGTGGAGTTGCTCTGGTACTCATCTGACCACACAATAAGATAATTCAATTTGCTAATCCAAGGGAGGAAGGGAAAAAAAAAAGAGCAAAACAAAAAGAAAAGAAATAGTGTTCTCCTGGGTTAGTGGAGTGAATTAACTTCTCATGTTCTTCGTAAACTACCAGAGTCACTGCAACAAAGCAGTGCAGCCATGCTGTACCAAACCCAAAGGAGAGGGAGTAACTGGGAATACTCCACACAGAGCCATTAAGATAGGAGAATGGCTAGTCAGCCTCTTTAATATCCACCCCACTCCCTTCTCCCCCACAATCTAAGAGCTGGCAGGACACACTTCAATTTCAGTGATGCAGCTCTGTGTACACTCCCAAACACAGGTCTCCCCATCTGAAATCTAATTATGTCAACAATCTATTAACATATAATCGTGCCTTTTATTTGAAACCTCTAAGACAAGCTGGTTTTGACATATGATAAGAAATTATACATACTAATTTAAAATATAAGGGTTTTTTGAAGGTCAAACATAATTTTAACTAAAAGGATCACTCTACCCACAAGCGCACCCGTAGAATAAAAACAGCCTCCCAGCTTTTTGGTAGTAGAGTGAGAGAAACTAAACTACAAGACAGAACTAGGCATTTGTAATTTATTTTAGTATTTTTAAATATTTTTATGAATATTAAACAGACACACATGAAGTCGTTTGAACAACTCTCTTCCCACCCTTATTTGCATGCATTATGCTACATTTTAAATCACCTAATCACACCCTACTTTCCCCCATGACACCTGCCCCCATCAGCGCCCTGGCTGGACTGTGATCCAGGGAAACATTAGCACTGAGCACTGAAGGAAGCTGCTCACAGTAGCCCCGTCCCTCAAAAATGTCTGGATACACACAAGGATCAATACTAGAAGAGAAGACATGCAGGTGTTTGGTGAGACCATTACACACCTAACAGACAATGAAAGGCTCCCACAGGCTCAATCAGCGCACTGAAGATGTGCACCTTAGGGGAGATACACACAGCCAACCCCAGCTCCCAGCTGGCACACTTGGAGCTCCATCCCTCAGTCACAAACAACTCCCTTTGCTCAAATTGCAGTCTCTTGGTCACAAGAGAATCAATTTTTACTAGATTATGCATATTCTTGTAAGAGGGGGAAGCGCCATTGTGTCCTTTTACAACTTCACAAGCAGAGAGAATTTGCTTGTAGAAAACCTCCTATCTGCATGTATTCCATATCAGACACCCCAGAATTTTCTACAGGAAAACCAGAATTTCACAGCTTTTCTTTGCTTTTTAGCTAAAGTAAAACCAATCTGTTTTATCACAGTTCCATTCTGCCTGCAAAGCTAAGAAAAGCAGTGCTAACATGGAAACTGTCCTGTTAGGAGAATCAAGGAGATACTATGGTATCAATATACATTAAATACCTTCTCCCTGCATTGCCAAGAACTGGAAATTGTACCGCAAAATCCATTTCTGTAACTAATTATGCCTTGGGTTTCATTCCAGGCATTTGAGGAAGCTTCCAAGCTCTCACCTACAACCGAACATAGACTTTTCCAGTTCGTTTTCATAACCTGGATCTTTTCTGGCTTGTGTGTTATCACCAGAATTTTTAAGAAATTTTGCTTGTCATGCCCATTACAGCCAATGAAACTCAATATAGGAAGAACCCATTGCTTTTTTCAAAAGTCAGATTAGATATGGGAAATAGCCATATGTGAGAACCACTCCCCAAACAATGCACTGTCATGCCAAAGTTTGGTAACAACTTAAAAGGTTTCTCTTCAAAAGCATTAAAAGAAAGCATTTTAATCTGATCCATTACAAATAACTTCTAAATTCTTGAGATTTTGACAGAATTCTTTGTATCCCCAGCTGGACTGTTCTCTCTATTCAGCCAGCCTTTCTAACCTCCATCAGACAAAGGAAAAAGAAAAAGCCAACAAGAACAGAACATTTACATGAAGGTGAAAAAGTGTTTAAAAAAGTGATAATCAAAGAGTGAAGGGAGATTATTTGCAGTGTTTAACTTTTCCCTGTTAAACAGAACTTAAGGCTGAGGAGCTTCCCTATCAGCAGAGTTTAGCAAGATAGACTTCTTAGCATCTGGACATAAAGTAATTTCCAGAGGAAATTAATCATAGGAAATCACAGCATATGTAATCATGTCTCCGTTCATTTTACAAAAACTGTCCCATCCCACATATCATTTTACAGACACAAGCCCAGGGCCAAGAACGCTGTCACAATGCCTTGAATGGCATTCCAAAGGAGAAAAGATGATCATCGCAACGCTAGAACAGGCTTTATTCTTTCAAAGTACGTAAATATTTTATGAGTACCTTTGCTTTCACAGGGAAGAAAATAATTTCCTCCAAGTGCAGATCAGTGGATGCTATCTAATCTCTTGTCACAAGAACGCAATCCTTATGTATCCGCAACTCATCAGCATACCATCTCCATCTCATTTTCTTCCATCGAGCCGCCAGCACCGATGGGCTAATTGACGGCTCATGTTAAAAGAATCGCTCAGACCAGGGCGGCAGCAGCCGGCAAGCAGCGCCCGCCCGGCTCCCGGCTC